>WYDF02218319.1:0-21242 GCA_009867245.2 Adranes taylori | reverse complement strand
TTGGGATCTTGTCTCTCAAAGAAACCCCCAACATCGCACGTTCCATCGCCCTTTGAGCCACTCGGATCTTGTGCACCATTCTCCTTGTCAAGGTTAGCGTTTCCGCGCCGTAGGTCAACACCGGTAACACACATTGGTTAAAGGTCTTTTTTCGTTGGTCTGTTCGGTGGTCTGATTGTTTCTTCCGATGCAAATCTCTTGGCCCAGATATTTATATGTCCGTACCTGGTCTGTGGCTGTTGTTCCTACGTACATGTTTCCACTAGTACGTAGGAACAACAGCCGCTGGCAAGACATACTACTTCGATATTTGAGAGTGTATTTATTCATTTCGATTTTATATTGGGTCAGTATTTCAAAAGGTGTTCGTACAAGACTTGCAATACATCAAACATTAACGTCACAAGCAATTCATGAACAAATCCGCTCGCAAGTCTATATATAACTGATCTAATAAAAAGTTGTAAAGAATATTTTTGTGTATTTACCCCAGTCCTGTTCCGATATTCTCGGGAAACTCTTGTCCCTTAAAATACCAGCATTATTGATTAAAACATCCACTCTGCCGAAATTGTCTAAAGCTGTCTTTATAATTTTTTCACCTTCAACAACGGAATTGTAATCAGCGACAGCAATTCCTCCTACAAATAAAAAAATAATATTCTTCGATAAGAATTCAAAAGCAAAATTACGTGAAAAAATAAGTATTTATTTATATAATGCTAATAATATAAAAATATATATATTTGCTAATAAAAATATATGTATTTTTCATTCTATGAGTGATAATCTAAAAGTATCGAAAATGGGTAAGAAAAACATATTTAATACAAATAGGTCATTTTATTCCTTTCACAGTATGACAATTATTTTTATTATCGGCTGAACAGCCTCAAACGAGAAAGACAAATTAGCAAAACAATTAAATAATTAACCGACAATTTATTGATTCTTCGAAGTCTATCAGTACAAGAAATTATATTAATTTAATGTGGATAAAGTCTATATGTCCGACTTTCCTTTGTGGTTTCTTCGCGCTACGTAAAAGGGATATTAAAAATATATAAACACCTGCAAAGTTGCGAAATGGATGGTCATATATTAAAGCAAAAAAAGACGTTAATGTCCAAATATATCAAAATGGTTTATGGATTTTCTTACACGTGCGTCTATTTCATTTCTATGTATAGACATGTGTTAATAATTTGTCACAAGTTTTTTAAACACTTATTCAGACCTATACGCTGACCAAAAGACAATTATATATGTATGTATATTCTAGTTGCGAATTTTGAAGAGAGATTTCCTTATCTCATAACAGTCCTTTTTTAATGGCTTCCTAATGGCCTCAAAGGCACTTTGTGTTCGTAATTTCCAATGACAAGTTTTAGTGCCCTAACGAACATTCTTATTTACTTGGAAAAACATTATTTTGAGCTGATGTTGATGTAAAATTACCTCGACCCTTTCAATACATAAGGAGTGTATGTACGCCAAGGATCAGATATAAAAAGACCACATAGCCTAACATCAGGGAGACGCGGGTTGCAAGTTTTGTTCCACACTACTGGGCGAGCTAATTCGCGCATTTTGTGGGTTTACAATGGACGACGAGATCTATCTTTTGCAAGCCGAGCATATTCACAGTCTTGAGTACGGTTTACTCAAAGTAGCGTAATAGTTAAGAATAACTTAGTCATTTTAAATCAACTATCAAATCAAAATAATCATCAAACTTCTACATTTAAAAAACTAAGTATTATATAATGCATCTGCAGATTCTTACATCATCCAACTTTTCATCTCGAATTTACACTTACCACTCGCCCCCATACCCACTATGTCTTCGATATAACCATGAGAAGGCCAGCGTCAAAGAAGTAAATGGAAAAGCCACGATCAGCGAATCAACGTGACCAACGAGTATCCATTGCCAAGCCAAGCAACCAATTCATCTCCATTCGCTCGCACCACGCAACAACGTATTTCACTCGACTAAGGATTCCACAACTCCAACTCCACGCACTGGCCGGACGATTCTTTCATCATCATCAATAGCGAACCCGTGCCACGCGTCAATCTAATCCCATCAGCATCATCATCAATACATTCGAATGTTCAGAAGAAAATTAAAACAATTATTATTTCATACCTAGTTCGCTATTATTTTATCTTCGTCTTGTTTTTAAATGGAATGGCTCGTCCGAACTACCTTTCTTTGCAATATAATTAACTTCAAGCAATATGTTAGTCATTTTAATGAACGCGAGTAGAATCATCGAATTTATTACATATACGAAAGAACATAAAAACTGTTTAATATTTGAGCCAAGCACAAAAGATAAAAAATAATGCTTGTCGACGCATTATTTTTTTAATTGACTAAAAACATAAATGCTTTTGTAAAAACAGCTATCGTAGCTCAGTGTTCCCTTGGTTGATAATCATGAATCTCTAGACGTATCTAAGCAAACTGCAGACAAGACCTGTGCCAAGACTCATAGGTCAGTAGGTGATCCACTATTCAGGTCTGAAGTATATGTTATTTCAAGAGAGACAAAGCACTAAACATGGTTCTTGATACCGGATTATCATTAATTCAATTTATTAACGATTGCAATAAGCAATTCTTTAATAATTCATCAATTGAATGAGTAACCATCTAATGTATTATAAATTGATTACTTAAATCTAATTCAATTTTTCAAATATATACAATTTCACCAATCAATATAATAACTATTAATTAAATCGATAAAATAAATATAAATTGGTAAATATAATTTTAATACGCTTAAAACAAAATCCAAATCCCGCGAAAAAGATCAAGATATGCCAACGTGAGAAAGAAATAATCCTATAAACAATACCGACAACACGGAAATAATATTTACATAAACTTAAACTTATGCAAATGCAGAAACAGGTGCAAACAATTACACTTTGCACCTGTTTCTGCTTTCGACGAATCCGATTGGATATTAGTTCCCGCATTTTACCAGAAGATGTTTTCAATGCAATACTTCTAAGATTTTGAGCGCATTAAGCTACCCGCCACCGTTAGGAAACTACCACCACTTTCTTAGACATCCATCACAAAAACAAAGCAACTTTGATCCTTAGAAATTTTAACGTATTAGGAAGGAATTTTTCTACTGGTCGAAAGTACTACCTTCCTAAAATCTTTTAGCGGAAATTTCCTTCAGACCACGCCTAAGTGACGTTGGCTACTCCAAAAGTTGCCACGGCTGAACCGGCCACCAGAAGGAACTTCTACTCAGCTTATTGCGCATAAAAGGAACCGCTCAATCTAGCGCTCCACAAACGCATTTTGGGCCTTACACTAACTGTTGTCGAGTGAGCAAATTCGCACGCTTCCGCTAGCTTAAGCCACCACCAAATGATCAAACTTATTCCTAAAGAGTGAGCCTAATTCGCACAGTGGAATCTAATTTTGTTCTATGAAAGCGTTACCAACAAGTTGCTAATTTTTATTTAAAAATTTTTAAATCAACTGAGATCTATAGTAATTCTAAGAACGTCAGGTCAAGTATACCCATCTCACGCGCTTTCTTATACTCGAAGCACCAGAATTCGTAGATTCCTATGAAACATTTATTTCTTGGTTGGCCTTAAGACAAACAGATAGAGAGAGGGGGAGAGGGAGAGAGGGAGAGCGAGAGAGAGAGAGAGAGAGAGAGAGAGAGAGCGAGATAGACGTGGTGAACCACTGCACTATTACAGGTATAATTTAAGCTACGAATAATTTCGTATGGCCAAGTACAATGATTTGCTATAGTTATATTAAAACATTATAAAAATACAAATACCTATTAGCCCCAATGTAACACAACCCAGAATTTAACGCGTCACCGAAATTTTTCATAAAGATATTTAGAAAAAGAAATAATACGAATTTAACGTGATCCATTCATTTTTCATAAAAAAAATTTAATCATATAGGCATTTATTTAATAAATAGGTAATAAACACAGCTTACATTTATATCAATAAAATTAGGTAAGTAATGAAAAACAAGACTAATATTAAGTACGTAACAAGATACCTAATCTAAGTGAAATAAAAATAATAAAGGAAATGTTTATTCAGAATCGGAACTGTTTTCAGAATTAGAACTCTTGGATATCGTATCGGTATCATCAGTATGCTCGTTCGCGCTTTCAGGCTCCCACAAAATCAGTCATCTTCAGGCCCATCTAAATTATTGAAAACGCAACACTTCTTGAGACCTTTAACTGTCGATTCAGGTTCGATCTTCTGCAAGGCGATTGCAACCCATTCTCCTAAAAGTGAGACTGAGGGTTTTTTACTTGTCCTGAAGGTTGTTAATGAGTGATTGTCCACTAATAGCCAATTGTTGTATTCATTTCGTAAGTTAGCTTTAAATGGTTTATTAACCACCGTATTCAAGACTTGCAACTGGGATGTCATACCACCCGGTATTATTACAAGATCGGAATTCAATGCCTCAATTTTTTCTTTAACACGTGATGTGAGGTGACCTAGAAATGCGTCAAGTATTAGCATGGAGCGAATGTTTCTCAGAGAACCTGGCCGTTTTCCCCATATCATATTCAACGAGTCTGATACCAATTCCTGTCATTCAACTTTTTCTTGGACGAGAAAAATGATTCCTGGGTGCAGATCTTCTTTGGACATTGTTTTACGTTTCAATATAACGTAAGGTCGAAGTTTTTGTCCATCAACAGTAACAGCAAGCATAACAGTTATTCTGTCGTGTACGTAACCAGTTCACTTCAATAACACCGTTTGTTCACCTTTGTTATTTACAGTAAAATTGGAAGGCATGTCGAAATAGACTGCTGTTTGGTCTGCATTTCCCATATTTCGAAGATTATAGTTGTACTTGTTGCGTAATCATATATCATCCCGGTGATAACCCAACAATTTTTCTCCAAAGTCGCCAAGAAGATTTTTGGGTCCACTAAAAGATTTTCTGGAGGAAGTTGCATTCTTATATTTCCTTAAATTTTATCTCCAGAGACGGATGTAACTCCGTATTTCGTTGAAGTTCTCAAATTGTTCATTCTTTTTGTCTCATTTGCAACCATAACTTTAAAATTCATATCGAGGTTCTCCTAATACCTCTATTTATTTTGTCTCTTTGATGAGCATTTTTTCTCAACACTACTGTTATTACTCGCGCCCATTTTTTATGGGCAATAAAAAATAAAATAAATAACCGTCGCTAAAGCAAACATACAAATTATAACAGTCGCGAGAGTCATGGGCCGCACTTATCTGTGAATTGCTGTGAATCATAGACACAATATATAAATCGATACTTCCCCAACTTGGCTTGGGTAGAGATGTAGCAGTCACGTTATTCGAGCCTATCATAAACACATACACTTTGGGGATTCCCCGTAACCTTAGATATACCGTATTATTAGGAGGGTACTAAAAGTACACAAAGAGTATTAAGGGTACAAAAGGAAAAGTGTACTTTTAGTATCCTCTATTAATATTGTAAGAAACGATTTTTTTTCGTTTATAATTGAGGAAGCATATTATCTATCATTTTCTTGGAGTTTTTGCGCCTCTGGTGCCTCGGCAAGTTCAACACACGCAGGTCGGGCAGAGCATATGCATACTAATAAGAAGAATTGTTACACTCTATTACCTAAACCTCGAATTTCGCGGGAGTCCATATTTTAACAGTCAAAAAAACAGTCAAATTAGTCACAAAATATTGCGTGATATTCGGGATTATACGGCAGTAGTAAAAAAAATTAACTAATGCATTATCTCTATAGAGAACCTTACTGTAATTGATTTGCTACAACAGGCCTAACAAGTATTTGTTATTTTGCATCTGAACAATTGTAATTAAAAATTATCTGTGACCTTTAACAATATGTTCGATATTATGGATGTATTATGTGCTTTCGACGTGAATATAAAAATTTATTTTTAAACTTATGTAAAGATAAGATAGTATACAACTACATTGTTTATCATTTAATTAGCAATATTGTACCCACTGCTGGAAGTAATTAAATAGGACGCTTTTTCACTAACTTTAGTATTTTAAATACAATTTCTTTTATTTTATTGTAAAGCATTGTATTCTCGATTACTTCTTATAATGCGTATGTGACTAGATTATTGTCGCTGCTTAATAATCTAGTCGCTGCTTAATAAAGCTTGTCGCTGTTCTTTCAAATTTATGCAAATACAATCCAAAACAACAAAACAACTGTCCGGTGTCGAATTTTGGCGAATCTTACCATGAGATCTTTTTAGTCAAAGCTCTATACCAGAGAGTAATCCCTTCGTCTCGTTATTTGTATAGGAGATCTACCGGTATTTCAAAACGTTATCTCCTTACATACTATTTAGTTAATTGGGCTACGTATCTGTAGTGTCGTCTTACGGTTTGCCTCCACTATTACGCCTGGATATTTTATCTGCCCACCGAATTTAATGTATCTAACAAGTTAAACGAAACTAAATGTCGGTAGATATTGTGTTTTGTTGAAAACGTCATAGCTTCTAAAACTGATCTTTGTTGAAGGCCTGCTGAGATCGCTATTTTCGTAGTTGAAACTATATAAATCAAGTTCCGTGACTTTTTATTTTCCAGAGCTTAGATCATTTTCGGTCGTTGCAATATATTCCAAACATGATAGGTAACCATTGCATAGCATGTTGGGAGTCTAAGGACCATTATATATTTGATCCATATCTGTCCGCGCCACAATTATATTGTTAATTTTGGAAAACATTATTATTCCTATTCAACGTTTTGTAGTCCTGTGTTTTTAAACTATTGTTAACCAACCAAAAGAGTAATATGAGACTTTGAAATGTCTCTATACAGAGAAGGAAACCCTAAATGTTCTATAAATCTGGTATCTAGCTTGGTACTGGCCTAAAACATTTGATGAGCCAGCTAAATTAAAATATGTTTTGAAAACGCAATTGTTAGGCATCAATTAAGTAAGCAACTTACTCTATTGTGTCGTGAAAAAGAGTAGAGTATAAAAACATTTATACATACCATTTCGTCTAATTTCGGCCACTACATCGTCAGCGGCCTTTGAAGATTTTCCTTCGCCATGTTTGCCGCCACCCAAGTCATTGACAACGACTTTGCCGCCTCGCGAAGCAAACAGAAGTGCGTACGCGCGCCCTAAACCAGCTCCAGCTCCTGTTACTACAATTACACGTCCATCGAAACGTAGATCTGACATTTTCTGCAACGTTTCAAATGTTTTTTTTTTCGTTCTCTGGATTGATTTGACACTTGTACAGCAGAACTGCAAAAGAGAGTGATGATTGCTGATAAGTAATTTTAGTACGATTTTGTGTCTATATTTTTATCTGAATGTACTTTGGAATGTTAATAAATATTTATAAAATTAAAATCATATAAGAACTGTCAGTCATGCTCCTATTTATTACCTAAGCACCTATGAGTATAATGCGCAATAGATACGTCCGCAAGGTTAATAAACGTGTTCTCAACATAAAGAATTAAGTAAACTACATTTACGGTCGGTCTACACAATTTGATAAATCAAGTGCGAAAATGACGTTCGAGCTTAGATTCGAGAAAATAGCAGCACTGCATCAGATTGATGCAAAGAGGCTTGTAATTACTGCTCTTATAAAATAGAAATGGCATAATATATAAAATTATGTCTTACACACTCGTATGAATTTATTTATATATTTTTGTTTTGAAATACCAATAAAACAATTCCACTGGCGTATCAATATTCGTAAAAACATATAAGCATGTCAATACTGCATTTCATGGAAGAAGATGAGTTATAAACGGTTTTTTTTTGCATAAACGCCTTACATACCTCCCTTCATACAGATATTCTATGAACTTTTAGCTAATCATCTACAGGTATAAAAATTTTGTCAAATCCATAACAAGAACGATAATTGGCTAAAAGTTCATGCAATATCTGTATGGAGGTGGTATATAAGGCGTTTATGCGAAAAGTGAACCATACATACATACGAGTGTGTAAGACATAATTTTATATGTTCTGCCATTTCTATTTTATAAGAGTTCAGTGGTTGTAATTCATAAAAGTTAAATATTATTTACTTATCATTATGAAATGCGTCATGACCATATACATTACGATCATTAATTTTATGATTGTTAATTTATTAACGGTATAACTGTAAAAATAATTGATGACATTGTTTGAAGCATAAAGTAAGGTGTTTTCTTTTTGTTTTACGTAGGAAGTGGAAAAACCTTCAAAAGGTGAAGGATGCCCGTTGCATCCAACAGTCTGGGATTTTTACCCACTAAAACTCCACTCCCTGTTGGGATTGTAAAATGTTGGGAGATTGGAGAGTTTGTTTGAAGGAGGCTTTAGGATTCATCATCCTCTTCAGCATGGAACTGGTAATGAATGGAATGCTTTTAGAATTATGGTAAGCTGATAGCTTGCAGGTAAGATATGCGCTATTGCATTCGCTTTACAGCCAAGGGAACCTTCAATACCTTGGCCATAGCAAGGTATTGCAGATGAGATACTGATGATGAGGGAGTTTGGTTTAGTGGGGTGAGCTGAAAAAATAATCAGATCGATGCATATATATTAAATACGTAAGTGCCTGACTAGGAACAAAACTCCGAAACAAGTGCGCATCGTAGGTTATTTTATTTCAGCTGCAACATAAGATATAAAGTTCACTTGAATTGAAAAAGTTTATTCTGTTATTGAAAATAATATGTGTACATAGGAGATATCAATATAATCACTGCGTTTATTTTGAATATATGATGAATAACATTTTAATTTCAAGTAATTTTAATATAAAATATTAACGTTGATTGATCCATGAAGGTTCTGTAATAAATGTTTTATTAAAAATGTATTTCCTTATTTCGCTTTAGTTTATTACGACCAGTTTCACTTATCTGTTAAGCATCATAAGACTAAAACTACATGAAACAGAAAATAAATAATAATTACAATAAAGTAATTAATATTAAATTAAGTTTTACTTAAAAGTGTTGCAACACAGAATTTACGATTTAATTGTTTGATATGTTGGAGTGTGAGCGTTGAGGGTTCCGTGCTGAATGAGGTTTATTAGGGTTACATGATGTGTATCTGTGAGTTCTTTTGCGTGAGTGATTCTATACACTTCAGAATCACCCACAATCCACTTCAGAATCAGCAATACAAAAGAAAACGCAGATACACACCATGTAACCGTAACAAACATCATTAGCTAGTCATACACACGTTCTTTCCTTCGAGAAAGAATGGTGCGTTTGAAACAGCTGACTAATCATTTCTGTTCGTAGACCGCGACGTGAAAGTACGGGAAGGGATTTTTAACGTGACAACGCTCCCACATAACAAACCAAATGACACTTTTAACCGATACACAACATACAACTTTTCTTTCACAGTGGCAGCGCCGCTCAATCATGTGATGAATCTTTTGACACATTTTTTTAACCGCGTGCCATCTTTCGTGACGTTCTATCCGGCCATTCTTTCTCGAAGGAAAGAACGTGTGTGTATGGCCATCAATTCACCACGCAACTATCAACGCTCACACTGTAATATATCATACAATTAGATAATTAGATGAATTAGTGTATAATCTAGAAAATTAACATTAATTAAGTTGTATTATAAAAAATATATAAAAGTTTTGATTTCACAAGCATCCTTTTTTATAATTTGAACGTATATTAAGCGATTCATTTTAATTTTTTATTTAAATTTAAATAGTACTCTTAGAACACGGCGAACGTGTCTCTATATTATATTCTCATAGGCAATGTTTACGTACCGTGTGTGATGTGATATATAAAGATGTCGATAGTCTAGAAATCTGCATTTAGAAAGATTTTAGTTTACAAAATAAAATGTTCCAACATTTATAATCGGAAAAGAGCTAAGCTAATTTTTCTATAATTAAAATCATACAGCTTTTAATAAAAAAGAAACGACTTCTTTAAATTCATCAATATTTATAATTTTCATTGGATTTATAATTTTTGTCAAAGGATTTATAATTTTATTGGCAACAATTGTGCCCATAGTAACAGCGCGAAATTTTGACGTTCAATAAATATTTAATTTCAAAAGTCAACGTTTAGATTCAGAAATATAATAACGGTAAGATGTTTTTATTTGAAGTTTTAGATTTACAAAAGTTGTCAATTAGTTAATTCAATTAGTAAATTTATTTTTATTAAACATTCTGAAATAGTTATAGAATTTTCGTCAGAATACACTTGCTTTTTACAGCATTATTTTGTCTCACTCAGTCCCACTAATATTTATAGGACTTCTTAAATATGATACCAAATTATACCGTTCACGAGTAGAAATTGCTTTCGAAGCATATGGTTCCCCCACACACAAACATCATTGCCGACACGTGCTGCATGTGTTGAACACATCATACCGTACGCGAAAAATTCGCTTTTCTTTAATATATTCCTAATTTCGTTTGCGATTCATTGCAATAATTTCTGTGCAAAACTAAACTACTAGTCTTTCAAAAGTACGTCCCTAAACTTTTTTCATTTATTTTTAAGGAATAGGTAAGTGTTTTTCATTTTGTAAGTGCTAAAGCATAATAAATTGGCGTAGTAAGGGTTGCATATATTTTTCACACACGCTTTTTTTGGGGCGCGGTTAAATACCCTTTTTTCGTAAGGTTTATGTCCAAGCCACGTGTTTTCAGCGTATAGATTTTTAATGTGCTTGTAGGGTGCTCTATCGTTATACTGTATGTAATATGGATAAAGTTGTTGCATACCGAAAGGAAATCGTAAAGCATTAAAATGTCCATAATTACAAATTGTGATTCTTTACATTTTTTTTTTCAAAGATTAAGTGCCTACACTATTATCAACAAATTACTCTGAGCTTACACACCTAAAATAGCTAACATTTTTGATAAAGATTTTTTATATTGCTATATCGAATGTGTATCAAGGGCAAGCATTTTATTAAAATACAGAAGCTTATTTCATTTTTAGTGCCATGTGTCAACAAATATAATGTGCATGTATATATATATAACCATATCTACCTACATTATATATGCATGTGCATAAGGAAATTTTAAATACATTTAAATCGTAGGTATTTAAAATTTTTATTTTGCAACAAGTTCTACGATATTATTAAATGAAATTATTAGTTCATACTTTTCTCTCAAAACAAACTTGATAGATAATGTATGAGTGTTCAGTTTTCAAATATTATCCTCCAAAACATAATTTAATCGAATGTTAAGTTTTCAAATGAATTTTTATTTTTTTTTGTAAGGCTAAGGCAGTTGATATATATTTAATCATAAATATACTTAAAACGAGTTTTTATTACAAAACTAACGGTTTTAAAGTGATAAGATATATTTTGCAATTTTAAATATTTTGTACATTATGTTTTTAATTAACTGAAAATTTATGCAATCTGTAGATATATTTTCAGCCTTCTAAATAATAGCTGACAGGGAAGTTTTTATTCAACTTTTATACAAATAAATTTATCGATTAATTAATATGCGATAATTAGTGATGATTTCTACTTCACTTTGCGTAGTATTTCAAGAAATTTATAATTGTCAACTTTTCAATTATTTTTACATTTTTTCAATATTCAACTTACCTAGCATCTAAGAAAAAATGGTACAAAACGTAAAGTCCCAAACACCGGAAAAGGAGAATGAAAAGGATACGCCTTCGACACTAGTTCCTGCCGAAAACAATTCAGTAAATAACTCGTCTTCAGCCGAAGACAGTACAACGATGTCTGTATCTGCAGATATCAAGAAACAACCGAGAAGACTTCCTAAAGGTATTCCGGAAGGTAAATACAAATTGGTTGGATGGGCAGCTGGTGTTACAGGCAGACGTTTGATTGATGAAATATTCCATATTGCTACATACACCACTGAATCTCAGTTTTCTGAATACATCATGCCTTATAACGATATCAAATATTATTTCAGGTAAATTTTTAGTTCTTCTGATGCTAAATAATTATCGCAGCGCTTTTCATAATTATTGAAAATACCAGTTTTAAGAACGTTTAAAGAATTATAACTACGAAGAACCATTCTGGAAATGGTAATTATACTAATTATGTTTTCATCGTAACACACAGTTATGTAAGATTGTGTTCTAATTAAAGTGATCATACCATAATTAATTATAGTTATAAGACTAAGTAAAGGCTGTCTCATAAATTTCCATACATATAATTAATGTACATTTTTGAATAAAAAAAAATCGTATAATATGCTTGCAGTGATACTTAACCGTAGCTCACGACCCCAAACGTCCCGAAAAGATCATAGGGGTTTTCTAAAAAAAATGATTAGTTTTACTATATTTTGCTTTTAGCATTACAACGGGACTTGCAAAATTAGTTTTTAAAACATTTCTATTTCGCTTGTAACGACATTTATCAATCCTTTCCTTGGCATGATTTGTGGTTTACATCTTGGTACACCTTGATTTTCAAATGATTGAAGATAAAAATGATTTGAAATCTGGAGACTACTCCACAGGGCCAATCAGAAACTGCTGATCTAACTATTAAGATATTGATATACCAAAATGGAGCTCCGTTTTGCTGAAAGTAAACTGGGAAGCTTACTTTATAGAGACAAGACAAATATTGCCAACATTTATTGAATTGGAAAAACTTGAAAACTGATTTAATCCGCGGTGAAAGGTACTCTTTCAAATGAGTCAAACGATAGATGAGTTACGTTTTAGCTCACACTCAGACTGATTAATAAGAGTAAAGAATAATAACCCCTTTTAAGGGCATTTTTATAATTTTCATTTGAGTTTGTCTCGAAATTTTCATTTGATTAATATTATGTTTATTGTACTTTTTCAGAAATCAGAATAATGTGATGATCCGTACTAATGGCTTATATCGTATGCTCACTGATATGCGTACTGGTAAATTCATTCAAACCAAAAGCGAAATCAACGCCATGACCGATTTTGTTAAATGGTTGGAGGCTAATGCGACGGGATCGCCATCCAATGATGTAGAATCAAAAGAAATAGATGATGAGTAAGTTACGTTATTTAGTTTTTTTATTTGTTTTATTGTCTAATTTATTTTTTAAGGTGTACAACTGCAGTAAGGTGTATTTATCACTCACATTTCTATTCATATTAAATATAAATTACCCTTTTAATGTAACTAAAAGACTATTATAGCCGTGTTATTTCAGCTACTGGAGTAGATCCTTGCGATTTTTTTTTTTTGAAATATGAAATTGTAATTGATCTCTCCAGATCAGTATTTATCTACCCTTCGAGCACCAATACAATCGGTGGGATAGTATAAAATCACTTCGCGAGCAGTATACTGAACATTTTTTTTTTCAAATTGTCTAGATCAGTTAGAGATCAGACCACTTAAAGAGCTGGTCAGTTCACTTAAGCTTGAAAAACACGATTAATAAGGTGAAACTTCTTGTGTAAATTGTTTTTAAATCACGTTTTAAGTGATGTTAAAATGTTGTGGGTCCTCTTCGAGCTTTAGTAACTTCACGTACTGGCAATTCTTCTTCTTCGTTCAACGTCGTAACCCACTTGTGACTACTTGTGAGTTGTTGGAGCCTAGTGATTGAAATAACTTAAACTCGAACACAATTGTTAATTGATTTCGTTATAACATCCACGAGTCAATTAAATACGAAGTTTTTAGAGTACTTTCGAGTTGAATTTATTTCTGTATGATTCGTTTTACCGTTGATTTCCAGGGCTGTCGAGCATTCGCTTCGCATCTTGCTTGATTGAAACTTGTTTCTGTTAGTTTCGAAGTTTTTCCAAGTTTTGTCGAGAGACCTGCTCGAAAAATTTCAAAATTCCATATGTCATCGATGATAATCTATGTACGTGTTTGACCTCATTTAAGATGGAGACATTTATTCTTCTAGCCATCCACAGAACTCCCAGCATCCTGCGCCAGACCCACATTTCAAACGCATCTATTCTGCATCTATCGTTGGAACGGATTATCCAGGTTTCTGAAGCGTACGAAATAAACCCTGAATATCTAAGACGCTTACAAAATTTCCTACTGATATTTCAATCTTTGGAGCCCAAATACTCAAATTTTTTGACGACTTCAAAGTTTCTTATTTTTGTAGGTTGTCTTTGATTTTCGTTATCTCTGTCTGCTTCCATGACTTGTTTTGTTGGCATTTATTTTAAGCCCACAGTCTCGGTTTGCGTATTCCAGGCTTTGAAGAAATTCTACATGCCCTCCACTGCTGTTAGCTATCAGAAGAATATCATCCGCAAATTGTAGGTTTGAAAAGCGCCTTCCACCAATCTTCACTCCTCCGTTCTAGTTCTCTACAGTGCGCCGCATCACTACTTCGCCGTTCCTAATGCAACATTTTTCGGATAATATGTTAGCGATTTTAACGGCCGTCTGTGAAGTTTGAGGCACTTTTGATGAGTGTGATAAGATGACATGGAACTCCAAATTCTGCTAAGGTCGTCCATAGCCTAGCCCAAGGAACATTATCAAAGTCTTTCTCGTAATCTACGAAGTCTTTTCTATAAGCTGACTCGCATTTGAAATTTGTTCTCGACCCGTCTTCTCACAAATCGGGCTTCTATTTATTCTGGAACTATTTAATGTAGCAGGAAGGTTTGTAGTTTCACTTGAAGAATGTATAACAAATCTTGCTGGCATGTGATATCAGGGCTATCAAACGGTAGTTTTCGCAGACTGTTCGTGACCCTTTCTTATGTAGGGGAAGCAATACTCAAGTTGACCAGTCCTTTGGTCATAAGCCTGTTTTCCAAATCTTGACACAGTGTGTGCAAGATTGTCTGCCCCCTTTCATCAAGACCTCTGCTGATATTCTGTTGATTCCTACTGCTTTACCTTCTCTTAATTTGTCAATTGCAACTTTCACCTCATCTAACAGTATATCCTCCTCTTAATCCCCCGGGTCTGCACAAATAGCTTTCGTGTCAGCATACAGATTACCACAGTAATCTTTCCACACCGATGCAATTTGGTCTAGTTCTGTATTCAAACAATCATGTTGATCTTTAATTCCCCAATTTCGGGGTTTGAACTCCTCGGTGATAGAACGTAACGTCTTGAACAGGTCTTTGGAGATATTGGTATCACAAATAGCATTCGTGTCAGCATACAGATTGCCACAGTATTCTTTCCACACCGATGCAATTTGATCTAGTTCTGTATTCAAACAATCATGTTGATCTTTAATTTCCCAATTTCGGGGTTTGAACTCGTCAGTGATAGAACGTAACGTCTTGAACAGGTCTTTGGAGTTATTTATATCAATCACTCTGAATTTTTATACAAACATTCATCAGATATTTATTTTTGTCCCTATTCGTAACAGCTTGTATCTCCCGATTTATCGATTGGTACAGTTCCCGATCTATGCGGATGTCAAGGCACCAGGATTTGATGTTCCTTCGTTCCCGAATGAGTTCGATTGTTTCCGTTGGTGACCTAACAGTATTTTGGTCTTCTTGAGGTGTTTCTTCTAAAGTTGTCACTAGAGACTTTTTCAGTCTGCCATATAGCTTCAGCATTTTTTGTTTGCAGTTCTTCGAACTAAGATTCAATTTTGCAAATGACTTATTGTTAAAAACTATAATTTGTAACTGGCAATTACTTGTGATTTATTTCTTACGAAATTAGAGTCCCTTTTCATAATTTGCCTTTTGATTCTTTTTTGAGGAGCATTTTTATATTGTGAGATATTTAGTTTTACTTATGCCACATATATTCAATGCGTGTGAAGTCTAAATTTTGTGAGAGTGTGTCAATTAATCTCGCTTTATTATTTTTTTTAACTACTGCGTTGCTTTATTGGACCTCAATGTTTTTAGTTATTCATTTTGTTATTGTTTCACCAGTAACTAATTTAAAGTTATTAAAATTTTAGACAAACCCCATCAGATGTTGGCAAGGATGGTATTATTTTGGTATACCATGAAATGTCTAAAGTGTCGCCCGCTATTTTGCTGGAAGCACTCAGACGCAATCATCTGTTGGAAAGATTTTCCAAAGTCGTCAAGGGTTTCGCCAATTGTTACGCGTTAGCTAAGGACAAATGTGCAGGCACAATGAAAGCGTTCAATTTACATATTTTAGCCAAGGTAATATTTTTCGCCATTATAATATTTGTCGTATTTTTCGGCAAGATACACTGTATTACAATAGAATTTCAATTATCCGTTTCTTGATTCAGCGTCTTTATCTAATAATCGTCGTGGCAGCCGATCCTCAAGGTCAAAATGTATAATTTTTTTACAGCAATTTATTGGCGTTAGGGTAAGGTATGTGGCAACAGATTGCAGTTTAATGAGAATATCTTCATGCAACGTCTGTCGAGTTAGAGCTCATTGTCTCTTCCACGGATATGGACGACGTTTTCTTACCACGAACGCACTTTGGCCGTAATCTTTAGTACGGCTTTCGTTCGACCACCATGAAACATGTTGTGTTCAACATGCAACTCTAAAGAAAAGTTGATATAAATTGTGGAGAGAAACAACAAAAACAATCGCAACTGTTTACACTTTTGTGCGGCTCTACACGCGGGAACCACTAAATTTAACACAATGTGACAAATTGAATCATCATGAACAAACTTAATACCAGTTTTGTGTGCTAAGTGGCGACGAACTCATTCAACAAGTTTAGAACCAAAATGGTCCCGGTGACAACTAGTAAGTGAGCCGGAGACTGGAAAACCTATAAAAACTCCATGATGAATTAGAGTGTAAGTTTTACAATTGCCTTGACTGTTTGCATCTTATCTATGGGTGCATTTTCTATAATGGGTTCGTTTAGTGCAGTTGATTTTTTTTTTGCGTTTAGGCATTACGAACATTAATTAATAATCCAGTCATTGTCCACTTCTATCACAATTTTCATATTTTTTTATTGCATAAAAGAGATAAATAAGAAGGGATTAGGTAATCTAGTCTATGTTTACAGGTATTGTTAGATAAAGACGAAGATACTCGTAATGCTGTAGTCCGTTCAAAATTGTGTCATGACATAGTAACACATTTAGGTCAAAGCGAACGGCAAGATTTGGATGCAAATGCTAGTGGTGATGCTAAAGTCAATAATGAATTTACCATTAATATGATAAGACCATTTACAAATCCTGTTGAAGCAGAGGAGGATGAAATCAAACAATTTAAGGTAATTTCTTTAGATAGTTAAATATAACCCCTCGAATTAGAAACTTCTACTATGCACGTATGTAGTATATCTATAAATATGAATTATGATATTTTTGTCATATAAATCTAAACCATTTCAATAGAATTTTAATTATAGATATCTCATTGAATATTACAGACAATCTTGGACAGACAGAAAACCTTCCATAATATTTTCTTCTTGTTCCTACGTGGTTCTTTCACCGAACGTAAACGCGCGATTTATTTGAGACGTCTTCTAGCCGAAAACAACATTGATTACGAAAAGGTGAAGGATACTTTTAAAGAAAAGGCGAAAGATGGTTTGGAAGAATTGCTCAAATCGGAAGTAAGTATTAGATGTTAATTTTTATAATGTTTTGTACTTATTAATGGATTAAATGCAATAATATAAAAATTCTATCGAAGTCTAACCATTAGCATAACCTTTTTTTTTATGTTAAGTAAAGTATTTTAGGGAACTACTGGGTGCGAAATTGCGATGTGTCTATCAGTCACTACATCAGAACATAACTTTGCTTTTTGAAAAAGAAAAATTTTCTTCATATACCAAATTCCATCGTCCGAAGATGACGGTTTTTTTTTTGTTGAAATTTGAAAGTTGTAAATAGGGGAATACAATTGGTCATATACCCGTAAACTTAACTTGATAACTCAAGTTCATCACGACCGATTTCTTTATAGTGTTACTGATTGTAAATATTTCACAATTCATAAATTCCGCTTTAAAATTTTGAAAATTCTCAATTTCAGAAATGTTATATATTTCCAAAGGATATTAAATGTTGAATATAGCGGAATATTTAGAAATTATTAACTATGAAGAAGCGGACTTTGTATACTTGAATGATCAATTAGCTTCTGAGATATGAATATTTTAAGAATCTCTCTTTATTCTAAAATGTTTCTGAACAACAGTTTAATCAAATAATATGTCAGTCATTAAATTCTTTAAAAACCATTGGTGCTTAACTGGTTTCCTGCATTTCAAAATTGTTCGCATTGCTATGGCATGTCTTCCTGATTCCGCATTTTGCGAATGTTTAGAAGCTTTGTTATTTTCATTACATATTAATGTTCAAGAAATAAATTAATTTGTAATTCTTATATTTTCATAATTTATAGTAAGCACCTGAGGATGATTTAAAAATTATCGAAAGCTCTTGAGCACAATGTTTCATAAATACAGGGGATTGACTCAATTTGTGATTTATTAATGAAAATAAGTTCTAACGTTAAATGAGTTGGATTCAATTTGTATTAAGAGTTATAAGTAACTAATCCTTGTCCCAATATTATAAATATATCAAGGAAAAATATTGAATATTTTTATTGCTTTAACTTCTAGGTGCCAAATGCAAAAGACAAAGATTTGGATGAACTGGTTGAATTACTGGATTGCTATTTGGATCCGGACAAGAAAGCCTTAGAACCTAAGAGGAAGTTCTTTAGAAATTCAATGCCGTTCAGAAGGTTCGCGCCAATGAGAAGCAGAAACACTCGAAATAGCCGAAGCCAGAGAGAGAACGGACAAACAAATAGTTCTGAAACTACTGAAGAGAAAGTTACACCTGCTCAATCACCTATTGAAGATGAACAATCGGAAGTTAAACAAGAGCCCGTTGCTGCTTCTTGAATATTATGTGCCTAGAGCTAATTCTTCTATTGAGAATTGTTGTTTTTTTTTTGTACATTATAATAGTTGAGAATTATAATTTTCTTTTATTAATTATTAATTACTTTGATTTACAAGAAATATGCATTGTATTTACATTTCATGTTACCTTTTAGTTTTTCGCTACTTATTAACTATTGTTTGGTGCATTCAATAATTGTAAATTTTGATTACTAATTTATATAATTTGTTACAAATCGTATTATGTACAATTTCATAATAATATATGCATTTGTATAGATAAATGAATTTTATTCTTTTT
Source organism: Adranes taylori (assembly GCA_009867245.2). Taxonomy (NCBI): domain Eukaryota; kingdom Metazoa; phylum Arthropoda; class Insecta; order Coleoptera; family Staphylinidae; genus Adranes; species Adranes taylori. The sequence goes on along the minus strand of WYDF02218319.1, from coordinate 2,048 downwards.
TAATTTATTTAAGACAAAAAAATTATTTAACAAGAAATGATATATTTTCATTTTTAGGTTTCCAATCTTTTTTGGTTTTAATATAAAAATAAGATACTCCTGATTTTCGAGACTTTTTTATTGTGTTATTTACACCTATTCATGATTCAGATGCAGACTGCCATCTAGTCCACAAAACTAGCACGCAACTGAGATAATACCTTTAACGTATGGTTTAGTGGCTGTCTAATTGCAATCATTTGGTTTATTGAATTTTATTTAGAAATAGATTATACTAATATAGTATATTATTTACAATATAGAGTAGTATATTAAATACAACATTTATAAAATTACACAAAAGCTTCATCATCAGTAATGGAGGGTGTGTTTTTAATAAGTATACCACACCAGACTAATTTTGAAATTGCAAAACTGCTATAAGATGAGCGAAATGTTACAGAATATAAGTATTTTCAATACACTAATGTTGATTTCAAAAGAAGGCAAGTACATAATGCAGCTTCCAAAGGATTTCGTACGGAAGAGAAATTTCCTGAATGTACAAAATGTGATTTCAAAACTGATATAAATTGGTAATTTACAGACGAAATCGTGTAAGAATATTTTTTGAACGCACGGGATGTTTAAAAACTGACTTTCAAGTGTATGGAATGTGATTTCAAAACCGCACACAAATCAAGTCAGCCTAACTCAACGCAGTGAGACTTTTTGAGCGTACAGATTGTGGTTTCAAAACTGCAGGTACTCGAAAATTTCTAATTCACAAACAACTCATTTAGAAGAGAAGCCTTTCAGGTATTCGGCATGTGATTTCAAAACAGCGCACAAAGAAACAAAAAAAAAACGAGTCACAACGTAAATTATAGTAGTTGAAGGTAGTTGAAGGTAAATTGTTAACTTCAACTACATATGTTTTATGGTTATATAAATATACGAGGGCTGTTCTCTCTCCGCTGAGCCTAGAAAAGTAAAACAGTTTATTTACAAAAAACGTTTATTTATATTTTTTCAAAGTATTCTCCTCCACAGTTAATGCATTTTTGTACCCGCGAAAACCATTCCTAAAAACATTTTTTCCAATCTTCGGGCCGCAGGTTGTTTATTTCATTTATCAAGGCATCAACCGCTTCTTCGGCCGATGTAAAACGTAAACCCCGTAATTTATCTTTTACCCGCGGAAGTAAGAAGAAATCTTCAAGTACTAGGTCTGGCTATACGGCGAATAACCCATTATTTCTAAGTTTTGGGCATTTAAATACTCATTTGTTCGAGCAGCAGTGTGAGGCCGAGCATTACCATGATGCAAGATCATCCTTCCTCTTGGACGTTTTTCACGAACCTTTTGTAGAACCTGAGGCAAACAAACTGTAGTGTTCAACTCAGAATTCCTAATAATTCTCAAAGACCCAAACTGACGATTGTTGCTTTATTTCAGGATCATAGTAGTATACCCATGTTTCATCACCTTTGATGATGTTGTACACCAAATTAGACGATCCACGGTTAAAGCGATCTAGTGTAGATCGGCAAAATCTCACACGGTCCTCTTTTTGAGCTGAAGTCAAGTTGTGGGGAATCCACCAAGAATAAATCTTACAGACTTTCAAATGTTTGTATAAAATAGTGTTAATTGCTTAAATTGAGAGAATAAGATCAATATTTTTTTCTGTAACTGCCGATTTTGGCTTAGGAGCTCGAAAACTGTCATTTAAGGAAACTTGGCTCAGTTGAAATTCATTGTACCATCGCTTTACGGTAGCGAAGGAACACGACTTATCAAGCACTCGATTGATCTCCTCAAAACATTCTTTACGTTTTAAGCCACGCTTGAAAATGGAAAAAATCACAGCTCGATAATGCTTCTTATTCATTTCCATTATTTATTGGCGAAAGGATTACTTTAAACTTATGCTTACAAACAATCAGGTATATTTGACAACTGTCACTTTTAAACAATTAGATTGAAATGTCAAACAAAAGTTGTTACAAAAATATCATCGGCTACTAGATAGGCTCATCGGAGAGAACAGCCCTCGTATGAACAT
>WYDF02218209.1:0-21242 GCA_009867245.2 Adranes taylori | reverse complement strand
TAAAAATCCCACAGTTGTTGGATGCACCGGGCATCCTTCCTCTTTTGAAGATTCTCCACTTCCTACGTAAAACAAAATCAAAAAAGTTTTGAATATTTGTGCGAGCATGAACTTTTTACGGCGTGTATACTTAAAGTAGGTTACAGTAAAATTAAATATTTATCACTTTATTTAAGACTATTTGTAAAGCATAAGACGGTAACGTAGAAACTATCAGGTACCCCTAACCTGACCGCTGTGCGCAATTGGCCGGTAAACTTTTTGAGGATTAGATGTAATAGAAGGCACTAATGTGACCGTTGCGCGCAATTGACCAACACCCAATCTTAGGATTCTTAAGCTTATATCATTTAATTAAAAATAAAAAACTCTCATTATCTAGCAAAATTGCTTTAAAAGATTAAGAAGTTTTGCTACTGCAATGCTTTCAAAGCTTTACTAAATTGTTTCCTTAGTGCCTAGTTATTAAGAAATAGAAATTTTAAATATATTCGTCGAGACTTAAATAGATTCTCTTTGAAAAATGGATAAATAAATTAGTTAGTTAAGAATTTAGATGATATAATTATGAAAGTGTTGTAAGAAAATTATTCATGGTTCGAGGTGTTGATAAATAACATTGAAGAATGTTTATGGGAAACGATGCTATTAGCAGGCGTTACCATAACGCACGATATGCGCATTCAAATCCATGAAGGTGTACACACATATGCATGGATACATATCTCTGGATGCAAGTTTAACATCCGTGTATATTATAAAGTATGTTGTTTTCGCCTCAAGTTGTAAACAATCATTAATTAAAATTGAAATAAATTGATTTATTCCAAAATGAATAACGAACGAATTTGAAGAGAGTACGCCAAGCGTTATTTTATTTATTTATTATTTAGCTGCGAGCCAATCATTTACCAATTTCTAGGCGTTTTTAATATAAAATATGATGGCAATAGGTTCAAATCATTCGGAATCGTTTTAAATTATCTCCCTCGCGTTCGTATTAATATGTTTTCCATATTTCTATTAGAAACACACATCTAGAATTAATTAATTTATAAGGCACGGACTTAAATATAACATCGGCAAGTCAGTAACTGTTCTGACACACATAAGACATATTGTCGCGTTTATTTTTGTTGCGACATGGAATTAGGGCAGTTTCTACAAACTCCTATTTCTCGCCAAAACTCTCCAATTCTTACGGGATCAGAAAAAAATAATAAATCACGTTAGAGTAAAAACTGTTTATGTTAGAGCTGAAGGGCGTGGCTCTAACACTTTTATACTCAACAAATGAGGTAATCACAATTTACACTCTGTTGATATCGGGTTGTTAAACGTATGACTCTTGCCTATTTGAGACTTCTACGTAGCCTCAATGAAACAAGTTTCGTCCTTTAGGAATTAAATCATTGCGTAAAATCAGATAAAAACGGATAAAGATAGAAAACTATCAATTAGTTTTAAAATTATATTATCAATCAACAAAGTATTAGTCCAATGCTTCAAATGAATTTAACTACGATAACTAATGGTTCAATATATCTTAAATATTTTTAAATAAATTCAGAACTCTAGTGTGATTAAAGATAGCTAAGTATAAAAAGGTTAGTTTCGTATAAAATTTATTAGCAATTCTGGCTGCCTTATTTGAAGCAGTTCGATAAAATGATTAGAAATACAGTACAATTATTTTGTAATATAGCGTCATTAAATAAATATCGATTGTGCAATAATCAAATCTAACTTTTAACTTGTTATTTCTACTCCTTAAATGAATTTAATATTTAACTTTATACATTACTACATTAAATGATGTATAATTGATTAATTGCGATCATTTCTCTAGTCTGAATTAATAGATCAAATAATAATTGGACATGTTTCTAGTTACACTGAAATTATTTTATTTGTCGAATAGTTATGACTCAAAATAAGCGACTAAATTAATACATGAGCATAATTACTTTTCTTTACTTGGAATTTTAGTAAGTACTGAGAACCAGGAGCTACTGTAGCGAATGCTAAGCGGTTTTATGAAATAAAGTGTCGGGAAGTATTTAGATTTAAGACTTGAAAACTGAAACAGGAACTGCCATAATTGGCTTAAAATAGCTCTTATATGGCTTGAGCGATCTTAAGTCTAACAACGGCAGGTTGCCGGAGCTCACAAAGAGGGGATAGAAAGTGCGAGAAATAAAGTTAAAATGCTTGTGCGTGTAAATAAGCGAGGTTAGCGTTGTGCACTGACAGAAAAATTAAGCTATTTTGAAATAGTTAAAATTGTATTTATCTTAATTATAGCCGGTTTATATTGTGTTGAAATCGCTTCAACATTTCTTAAATTTTGAATCTTCCTGCAACAATTCGCACAAATCTTACTAAGAAAAGCAATTAAATACAAAATATAATTAATAAGAAAGAACAAAAGGCGATTATGGACAGGTATGTGCATAGAAAGAACAGTTTTGGGAGTAATGAAAGTTTAAAGAAAAAGAAATATGACGAGAGTAAGGAAGGTTTAGAAATAGGAGAGGAGATGACGAACATTGAAAAGGAGATGTTGAAGCAAATGGGTATGATAATGAAAGAAATGAAGGAAATACGAACTGAGAGCGAAGAATGGAAAAGGATGGTATCGGAGAAAGAGAGAGAGAGAGGAAATTAGAAAAGGAACAGTTAGAGAAAAGAATATACGTGTTAGAAGAGGCAGAGCACGAGAGGCAAAGAAGTGAAAGCAAGTGTAGCGTGATAATAAATGGGATGAAGGAGGAAGGAGGAGGTGTGGAAGAGGATATACGTATGGTGTGGAGCGAGATGAACTGTACGGGCGAGAAAAAAGAGATAATGGGTAGGAAAAGTATGCTGAAAGTGAAAGCGATTTTATCGATGATGATTTGACGATGAAGGAGAGGGAAATATGAAAAAGATTAAGGAGTCAATGAGGGAAATAAGAAATGGTAATGAAATAACAAGAGTGGCGTACAGGAAGGCGTGGGTAAGAGAGGAGTTGTGGATTTGGAGTGAGAAAGTAGGGAAATTGATAAAGTATTTAGGAAGTGTAGATGAGATCATAAATCAGGGAAATTAGAAGAGTTATGGAGGGGCGGATTGGAAGGGGGTGGAAGAAGGAGGGAGGAATGTAACAAACACAGTAGAAGTGGTTGAGTGCGGGAAGGGGATGTTGACAGATAAGATGTGGATGGCGAGAAACAAGGGAAGGAAGAAAAGTGGGGAAAAGGTGGCGATTGAATGCAGACAAGATAAGGAATATGGGAAAGGGGAGGGGAGGGGTTGAAGTGGAAGAAGGAGTTGGTGAAGAACAAAGAGAAGAAGGGGGAAGCGGATTGGTAGGGAAGGGTGATACGAAATGTGAAATGATAAGTGGAAGGGACAAATAGGGAGAAGGAGGGAAAGTAGAGGGTTAAAATGGTATAGTGTGTGATGGAATGTGGCAGGGATAGTAGAAAAATTAACATTATACCCATGGTGAAACCATGGGTTGAGATGGATAGATGGAATGATATAAGAAAAGGTTTGCCGAGAGGGTATAGTTGGGTAGTTCAGGGGCAAGGAGGAAAAATGCAAAAGGTAGGGCGAGTGGAGGTGTTATAGTATGGGTGAGGGAAGGATTAAAAAATAAGGAAGTGAGGATGAGATGGAGATAGGAGGGGTTGAAAGTGGAGATAGGAGGGGATAAATGGTGCATTACAGTAGTATATGTGAGCAAAGATCGAAGGTCTATATGAGAGAACTGGATGAGAGAATGGATGGGTTAAGGAACGAGTATGAGCGGATAGTAATAATGGGTGATTGGGACGTGAGAGTGGGGGAGAGCATGGCCTGGAATGTAGGTATGCATGGAGAGTGGGTGGTAAGGAAGTCGAGAGACAAGGTAATATATGCTGAATAAAAAATGTTGATGGTATGGATGAATGGAGGAACAGGGGATGTTATGAAGAATGGGTGTGTGGAAGGTGATTGGGAAGGGGAGATTACATTCAAAGGACATGGAGGACGGTCAATAATAGATTACCTATTGGTGAGAGAAGGGACGAAAGAGTATTTAGAAAGTATGAAGATAGATGATATGGTAGAATAAGATCACTTTCCGGTGGAGGGAAAGAAAAAGGATGGAGAGAATGAAATTGGGAACATGCAGTCTGAATGGAATACACAGGAGAAGGAAAATACGGCAAGAGGTTATAGAAAGTACGGCAAGAGGTGAATAGAGATATGAGGAAGAGCAGGTTGGTAGTGAATGCGGAAAAACGAAAGTGATGGTTTGCAAAAAGGAAGGGAGCGATAGTAAGAAAGATGTATTTGAAATGAATGGAAAGGTGATTGAGTGTGTGAAAAAGTTTAAGTATTTGGCATATATGTTGTGTCGAACTGGGAGTGCAAAAGAGCATATGAAAATGATAGTGAAGAAAGGGGGGGATAGCAGCTGACAGACTTGGTAATGTATGGGAAGCCAAATTTGGAGATTCGGTTAGGATGAGGGTGAGAATTCTGGAGTATGTGCGGAAAGTATGGTTATGTATGGGGCGGAAGTATGGGCGGTGAGAGAAAGGGAGGAGATTGAGAGAATGGCAATAAAATATTTAAAGAGAATTTTGAGTGTGGATAAATCGACGCCAAGTGAGATTGTGTTGCAGGAAATGAGTATGTATAAATTTTGAGTGAGCAAGTTTAGAAGATGGTAAAATATGAAAGGAAGGTAATGACGGGAGAGAATGAAAGAATGGTGATGAAAGTATACATATGTGCTGTGAAGGATGGGGAGAAGGGGGAAGCAGGGAATAAATGGGTAGTAGATAGGAAGAAATTGTATGAGATGTGTGGCTGGTCGATGTGTAAATGGTATGATAAGATGTTGGAGGGTATGGGGTGTGAATTGGAAGTGGAGGGAACGTTGAAAGATGTGGAGAGGCAAGAAAGGAGCGGGGAGATAAGAATGAATCGGTATAATAGAAAGTATTAGGAAATAGAAGTGATGGGTGCGAGAGTAAAATATTTGGGGTCGGATGTGACAATGAAAGAAAAAACAATTATTGCAAGATTTAGGTGTGGGAGTATGTAAAGGGAGAACAGATTATGAATCAAAGATAGTTAAAATTGTTGTAGGGTTTGTGGAGTAATGGAAGAGACATGGGAGCATTGGGTGGAGGAATGTGAGATGTTTGGATGGGCGGGGGAACAGAAGGAGGAAGCGAGGAATTGGATAGTATGCATGGGTCAGGGTGGAAAAGAATTGAAGGTAATGGAAAAGATTGAGTGAGAGATATTAAAATACGGAAATAGGGGTAAGGTAAATAAAGGGAATAGTGAGAACAATGGTAGAAGAACAGAGGTATACTTCCACTTATCATATGCAGGAACAAATTATGACATTACCAACTAGATGAATCAGAAAATTAAGTTCTTAAAATTTAATGTTTAAGGTTGCCAAATTCAATAAATAAATTTAAAAATAATAACTCATGTAACAGTTCCATTATGAATAACCCTTATAAGAAAACATTCACCATCATCCGTATTAGCGAAACACTAAATCAACAATAAAAAGTACAAGAAACTACCAGCATCCAGAAACTTACTCAATATATTACTAAATTCAAATGACACGTGTTTGTTCAATAAAATTTTACCTTTCAAAATGGCATAATTAATTTATATCTGTTTGAAGAATTTTAAAGTGTTGAGTTTCAAATATATACTCATTACTTTTGAATTGTCAACAACCAAAAAATCATGATTATAGAAAAGAATATGTTGAGCCAAATGAGATCTATCTGGTTTATTTAACCTATTTAAATTAACATGCTCCTGGAAACAGGTAGCAAAATAGTAATTCCAATATGTACGATAGTTGTTTCTGGTTGCGTTATGATACTAATACCTACTTTTGTAGTAGTGGGTTTGGTGTAGTGTAAACGTTGTATATTCATAGTCGATTGTACCGATATTGTTTGGTATTTTTATCTCTCAGCAAGAGGATTCATGGGATTCTGGATCTAATTCTGACTTTTTGTGGATTGATGGCAAAAAGTTCTTGTTGATCGGTTTTGGGTTTAGTTGATTTTGTGTGACGGCATTGTCGTTTTGTCTTCTGCTCTTGGTTTTGTATTGTTGCCCGTTTGTATTATCTGTTGTTTTGTTGACATTGCCTCGTCATACATTTCATTATTCGATTCATATCCGGTGATCTCAGATGAGTTATACAGTATCTCGTAGTAATTATTTGTTGGCATTTGTTTTCTGTCTTACGTCGATTAGTTTTATTTTCTTGTATTGTGATTTTATTTTTGGATAGTGTGTTGGTCTGGTGAAATTTTCTAGCATGTAAATCTATGTATTCTTGCTAATAATTATTCGTTTTGTTCTTCTGACTTTGCTAGTTTGTCATTGTAGTCTGTTCTGCTAGTTTATGATTGTATCATTGTAGTTCATTGTATTATTTAATCTAACTATCATGTTCTAGGAGTTCTTTGAGTAATTAGTGTCAGAAATGGTTGATGTTTAGTCGCCTGCCTAATGTTGCCGTATGTCCTGCTACTTTTGGTGCTTTGTCGGATTATGAGAATCTTAAGGAGTTATCCCAAGCAGAATCGTGCTCTGGAAATACGTATCTATGTGATTAATATTGATGGTATCTATATTCTCATCCAACTCTCAGAAGCTCTAATTGTTTTGTAATTGAACTGATTACAAATTCTTTAGTGATGCAGTTCCGCACAACAGCCCTGCTCAGAACCGACAGACATCGATATTTTCTCTTTCTGACTATCATAGATGTCAGAACGTTATCTTTGCAGGCCATCACAGATTCTAGCGCTAATGAAAGTATTGAAATTTTTATATTTCTATCGTTATTTAATATTACTTCAGTTGATTTTCTGTTTCATTCTTTATTGAGTATCCTGGAAGCCTGAAGTTATATAATCGATCGTCCAGTCTAATACATTCTTTCGAGCCAAACCACCAACCACCGATATCCACAGGGATGCTACATGATTCGGCTCACCAAAATATTATAGTATAGACGATCAATAAGGCTGCATTGTTTTCGTCCCAAATACATTTTAGATTCATTTCTTAATCGACCATTTTTGTAAACAAAAATTAAAACGAGTCTCTAGCGATCGATATGTTGATTGCAAGTCGTTCGCGTCATGTGTACACTTATTAATATTATACATTTTTGTATCAGGTGTATGCTGATAATTGTAAAAATGATTGATAAAAATTATGTGTTAGGATCCACATAAATATATCGTTTATCCAATGTGCATCTTGTCGTGGGTCTGTTGAAATTTCTCACGTTCTTCTTTTTAAAAACAACATTCCCTAGTCGCGTATTTCACTCCAAGTATAGCGTACAGGAGCGTCATATATAGTTTGTAAAACCTGTGCATCATATCAGAGTGCAACAAGAGATTCATTTATCTATCAATGCGCTCTTTCCATGTTGAGATATGAGAGTCAGAGTAGAGCACACGAGATTGCAAACACGTATTACCTTAATATAAGGAAACTGATTTTACGGCTGTTCATTTTGCAAATATAATATGAACGCAAAACTACTGGTTCCATTTAATAAAACTTTTATAGTGTTTGTATTATATAAGCTAGTGTAATATACACTACTATAAAAATCCCAACTTATCAATTATTCGGCAGAGAGAAGAATATATAACGTTTTAACGCATAACAAGTTCAAATTCCAATATAATTGTTTTATTTAATTGTTATAAATATATTCTACGTTGTTAAACAACTTGACGTTTTCTAATCATCGGTCTTGGACAATTACAATATGAGTGGTGTCAGAAATGGTATACTCGTTGGTCTAATTATATATGAAAAATAAAGAAAATCTTTTAAAACTAGTTAGAAACATAAAAGGAAAGATATATTGCATACAGAATAATAAAAAATGAATGGACATAGCATATAAAGCATTTAGTGCACATTAAGGCAATAAAAAGCTTTGCACTAAGAAAACTGTCACTACTCTACAGTCGTATTCAAACAAAGTAGTGGTTTGTTATATCAAAATTATAAATGCCTTAGACGAGACTTTAACCCCAGAAGCTAGAGAAGCATGGGTGAAATTACTCATGAATGAGACTTCGAATGTGTTCCATTCGGATTTGAACAAAGAGTTAGGTTTAATAGTAAAATCACAAAAAGGTGCATCCTCAGAGGACGTAATATCAATAGCTCTTGCGGATGAACAAGGATTTAAATCTAAAACTGATATTTCTAAATACCAATCGGTGAATTTCATACATGAAGATTGTATAGTGTTTACTATTTTCAAGTAAGACGAATTTCTAAATGAATGACAAGATTTTAATTAGAAACTGATCTGTAACATATATGAGAGATCAACTTAGAAAAAATTACCGATGAACCGTGGGTGGATGGCCATTTCTGCTATCAGGTATCAAGCGTTATCAACACCCATTTTTTACAGAACGTCATTGTATGTGTGTAAGTGAATGCACACTAACTCTGTTCTCAACCTATAGATTTTTTTTTATTAAAAAAAAAAGTACACTGTGTCTTTTAGTGTTGTTATAATAATTTTAATTGAAACATATATCACAAAGAAATAACTGGAATTTGTTGGAGTACATAATAATTTAATTATTCAAATGGTCGATCCCAATTATTAAGCTAATTTTAATTTTAATACATCCAATAGATATAACTTTTTATCTTTCGTGTACCATATACTGGTATAAGTCTGTGATTTCCATAAACAAAATCAAATAAACGAAGTTTTATCATTCGAGAATTAAACCTGTTAAAGATCAGTATTGTACGAACACGTACAAAAAAGACAGAAAAAGCAAGAAAAAATAAACAATATAGACAAGTGTGAAGCCGCAAAGGTAAAATTTAGCCCTCGGCAAATGATTTTTGAAAGAACTTGATGGTTCGTAACAAGATCAAGTATATTTATTTGAACGTACTTAAATAACTGACAGAGTTGCTAACTATATATTTTTTTTCAGTTAAGCGAACATGAATATGGGGAAATTTTAACCTATTTAATTAAGTAGATTTTATTATGGACTCAAATATAATTGTACACCAACTATTAATGTGGCGTAAAATAAGAGTAAGTTCCTTCTAATTTTTGAAATGAAGATTTTAGTAGAGATGATGCTGTAAAATATTTCATATTCGTATAAAATATTAATATTATTAGTACATATGTATTAACTTCCAAAGTTTTCCGCTTCGCTCGAATTAAAGTAGTTCGATGAGCCCGTCATAGTAATATTAGCTCACCTTCATTTCATAATGGAATTATATTTAATTGTTCACATTAATACATTAGTCTCAGTTGGTTGACTCGAATAGACAGTCAACTCTTTTCAAAATATTAAGAGTATGCGAGCTGTCTACCCTACCTGGTTAGTCCAACCCATTGTCATCGTATGAATTCAGTATATAACTCCTTTGTTCTAAGAGCATTAAATTTGTTTTCTTCTAAAGGCATCATTTTTTTAAAGATTTTTCTGCGCGTCTGGGAACATTTCCATATATTTTTTTAAGAATTTAACACACGCTGGATTCTTTTTCTTTCAAACCTTCTATTCTTCCTGTTTGATTTTCCACAAAACTTCATGTTCCCTGTATATTTGGATGTATTCTCATATAAACTCCCTCTCGTTCATTTTTGTCGTCATAGTAAAGTGAAATTATCAAGCGTAGTGTCCTATTACAATAGCTTTTATGTGCAAGACAATTTCGGCATTGGCTTTATACTGCACATAACTTCAGCAGTACGTATTTTCAGCTCGTTCAATCGTTTCGAAAGATTGCCCAGTTCAGCAATACTAACCTTAACATTATCTATTTAATAACGGAATTATTTACATACGGAATTATTGACAGTACGGCTCACTTTACATTATTTTATGAGAGGTTTTTAATCCTTTGCATACGTAGTTTGAATATACTCTCTACTTGTATATGAATTCATGCCTACATTTTTTCAATTTATGTTAAAGATTTTTGACACTGCAATAAAATGTAAAAAATTTAATACCTACATCTAGATCGACAAAATCTATCTAAACACGGTTGCAAGTTAAGTTGCTTGTAGAAAATTGTCACTGTCTGTTAAACATGTCTATGTCTGATTCTCTCTAGAACATATTATATCGGCTGATCAGGCTCAAACGGATCAGATAAATGAAAACAAAAATAATTTCCCAAAATACAATTAGGTAATTACAAATACTATCAGTGCGGAAACAATGCAACTATTGAGTCAAGGGAGTCACCATCGCATAAGCACAAGCGAGAAAACAATAGCCAAGAGGAATTGCTGAAGTATGCAACACATATAAAGAGAAAAAAAAGAGGAGAGTCTTCGATGGAACGCTCTTTTGGAGATGATGCAATAACGGTCGTGATTATTTTGTATAAAAAACAAAAAGAAACGAGAGAGCAACTGTGGACATTACAACATACGCATGAGGAAAACAGGAAAAGCCAGGAAGAGTGTCCGAGGTTATAAACAAGGCTAAAATCAGTTAATAATTAGTTACAAGTTTCTCTTTAGATACTATCGCTGCTTTCACGGAGACTCGATTCAGTTTTTCATCGTCATCACAGCAAACCTCGCTAATTTACGCGCGTATAACAATGCTTATTCAACTTCAATTACAATATAGGTATTTATGTCGCCCATATTTTACCCGGTCCTATGGTCGCATTATGCTCTGTTTGGTCTTTGACCACATATTGCTCTATTGCAATGAGCATGGATGAACATTCCTCCTATCAATACATCCTGGATTGACTTGGTAGACTCATTTAGGTTATCCCCAATTTGACTATCAGATCATCGTTATGGCGATACCATAGTCCGCGGCCGCTGACGAGACAAGTCAGCGTATATAATTCTTGAACTTATTGATATCTATTAAAGACCTTCAATACAAACTCACGTTGATTAAATGGCTTTTTATTAGCATAGTACACGTCTATATGTGTTGGGTTTTCCCAGTTAATTCCAATCTCTGTGAACCAACACATTGATAACAAAATGATTCAACTCTCTCAAATCAGGCTCGAGATTTGCGAGCAACTGGTGGATTAGATGGATTTACGCTGACTGGTAAATAGTTTTCACTCAGACTGATGATTGTACAATAAGTTTTATTAGATCAATTCTTTGGTGGCATGTGTAACCAGGAATAGCTGCCTTTGCAGATATGAATCGGGATTAAGAATTTCTCTGCATTCGAGTTCTCAAGGTTGAAGGCCTATTCGTTTGCAACAACCTCCGATTATTTCGACTTCCAACAGAGTATTCTCTTCAGATGATACTTCATTTCGGCGGCTACTTGGAAGCGTCTCCCGCTATCAATTAAAATCCTTCAAGAAATCGCGCAAGTAACCTAAAAACCGTTATTAGTAAATCTATTTCACCATGTCAGACGTATCAAGTTGATTATTTATTATTTTATTTTGACTAAAGAAGCTGAATATTTTTTAGTACATTTAGTTTATTCTGGTCAATAACTACTATTCATTTTAATTAACTTTCATTTTTATAACAAGCTAACAAAACTATATAAACTCGCTAACATTATACATTATAATATAAACTCGCCTAACGATTAGTTTTGCAATGAAAGATGTTATTATCAATTAAAACGTAAACATGTAGACATTGTACAATCATTAAAAAAAGTTACTTTGTTAGCTTGTTATAAAAATAGAAGTTAATTGTAATGAATAATTGTTATTGACCATACGTGTGCCATAAAATATGTGAACAAAAAAATATTCCGCTTCTTTAGTCAAAATAAAATATTAATTTTCAACTCACCTTGAAACATTTGACAGGGTGAATTCGAAAACGATTTTTTGATTAGCTGCGAGATTTCTTGAACGATTTTAATTGTTTGAGACACTTCTTAATGAACAAACTAATTGAAACTAATAAAATCAGGACGTCCAGTCCCCAAAATGTTTTGTTATATATCTTTTGGATAAAAATATAGCACTGCTGGGAAACGAGAAGGCATGGTCATGATTTATAGTCGGGATTAATTCAGTTTGTCGCTTTTCTACTAACTACTTGTTTATTCTTTATCTTTCTTCAAATCCGCGACGAAAATTAGTTCTTTGCAGCTGGTACCCACCACTTCCGCAGAGCTTGTTCATAACGGATACACCCGAAAAGGTGAAAATCAGGTTCACAATTTTCTCGATGAATACGTAGGCGTGTATCGCAATAATTATTAATAGTTTTTTTTTAATTTTCATTGAAAATGAATTAATTTATTTTAAAATATATAATGAAAGAGCGCATGAAATATGAAAGCTAATTAGATAGAATCTGAACTTGAATTGGTAAACTGACTAATTTCTAATCGTTTAAACATAATTCCCTTTAAGCATTAAACTATATGAAATCTATGCAGTAGAATCTCGAGAATTTAATACATCAATCAATTCTTAGCATTAGTATGGGCAGAATTTCTCGCTCTGATCTACCAACCCTTATTTCTTCAACTGACATCAGCAACGACCAGGAGGAACAAAAAAGTCAAATCGAATTACAGAAGAGCAGATTCTGCAGTAATTACCTATTTGGAATTAAAATACCAGAAGTATCACTACGTTCAGATAAGTAATATCCACTGTCAAGGGCCCGCCGTTTGCCGCCCATTATATCGAAGTCGCAACACTTCGTTCAAACATTTTTACAAATATTAATTTATACTTGATTGCACAATGGATATTTTAATTGGAGCTGCTTTTAGTTGGATATTTAATTGGAGCTGCTTTTAGCAACCAGTTATACTTCTGTAACTGGCTGCTCAAATATCTGTCTACCATCTTAATTTTCTAGTAATCGACCACATTATTTACAATTATCCTTGAGGGATCACAACATTAGTAAAGACTTCGCACACTTAGTGGTAGGAGTCACATAAAGTTTGGAAAGAGAACCAACTTTTCACAATTTTTCATGGAAAAATGACTCTTCAAATCATTAAGTATTCTGCGAAACTTTTCAAAATAACAGGCGTACATTATCTACCTGAGAATATTAGGCACAATAGCGCAATGCTGGTGCGTATAGCTTTTTATAAAACTCACACAATATTCAGACAGAGTATAATTTGAATAATTGTATTAGCAGGCGTTGTAGTTTGTACAGAAATCTCGTGCTTTCCACTTAGTGCTTCAATCTCACATGATAATAATAAAGATTATGATCTCACTGAATGTAATAGTTATCAACAAAAAGAAAAAGACTAAGTTAATACACATTGCATTCGTTTTTCTAACAGAAACTTGTTATGTTTAATGATTGAATTGTATTTCTCGATATATGAAAGCACGTAGTTTATCACAGTATCAAGTCAGTTCAGTAGTATACAATCAATAAAATCAACTAGTATTATTACGCACAATATTCGAATATGATTTTCTTGCTTCAATAACAATTTTGTTTTCATTAGTAGGTTTTTACTATTATATCCAGGCGCGCGCCAAATTATGTAGGCGTTGGGCTACCAGGCAAAATTTGCAGACCTTAATATGCCATTAGGTTGGTATTTACACTCAATTACTGGCACCATGTGCCCCCCCCCCCGTTTGAGACTTGCACTCCCGTTTGAATAATACTTTATCAATATGAATAAAAACAAAAAAATTATAAATGCAAGAGAATATAAAATGCACTTTTGCTGCAGTGCGTGTTTTATTTGATACGTGCTTTAATGTTTGTCTGAAACAAAATGTTTGTGAAAATGAACAAAATGTTTGTGCGGCAATTCGGTCAAACCCGTCAGCAACAAGCAAAGAAACTGTACGAAAAATGATGAGCCGAATTTAATGAAATCCACAACGCAGTACAACTCAAATGGCGGAAAAGAAATAGCAAATATCCGATTGGAACGTTCGACACATACTGAAAAATGAACTACAACTGACATCAAGTAAGATGCGAAAAGTTTACCGTGGCAAACGGTAGCGTAAGCACCGCGTAGAAAGAGCATAGGAGCCGGTGCACTTGCACAAACGTGGCGACTTTCCTAACATCATTTTTTGGGTTGAAAACTTTCACCATTTAGCCAATGATAAACATACGAAACGATGGCGTTTGACTATCGGGAAGGTCAAGCAACAATTTGAACAGTTGTGTGTCGACCAGATCGTCAAAACCTGCAAACGTCATGGTATTGGCCGTAGTGTCCGGCAAATATCCCTCTCCGCTGGGATTTGTCGTCAGTAGCCTAACTGTAAGCGCAACTGAGTGCCGAGAAAAGGTATTGCTGTCGTGGGTACGTAAAAAATTCGGCTCGGGGCCGTTAACATCAATCGTAAATTAAACCACGTGTTTTTTACAAAAAAAAGTGTTCCACACTTCATTTCCGAGAAACAATGGCTCGCGAATACACTCATTGGATTTCTTCATTTGGAGCATGTTAGAGGCCAGAGTGTCAACTAAAATATACCAGAGCGAGCACCATTGAAAGAGACTCTTCCTAGAAAATGGGCAAAAACGAAACATGTCCACAATGACATGTTTGTACAGCTTGCAACTCGTTCATTCCCTGGCTGCAGGCCATCAAAGTAAAAGAAACTACATCGAAAAATGTGGTGATAATCATTGAGTATATTTGTTATTGGATTAACATATTCCATGTAACTTAATTCAATAAATGAATTAACGTATAATTAATACTCTATTCTAATAACAATTCAACAATTCAATTCAATTCAAAAACATTCTAATGTTAATTGCGATGTTTAACACCTCAATCCATGGAAAGGGCCAAAAGGTGCGCGAGATCAAATATTGCATAATTACATGCAATAACATATCCCGCCCGAAAGAAATTCCTGGCACAATCCTGTACGTGAAAACAAAACCGTGAAAGCTAGCCAGCTCATCTGCATACATACCAACAGCAAACAGCATCCGCAAAGGAAGATATTCTCACCCATACATATACATCTACAGCGAGGTGAGTTCGCGAAGGAAGTCACACACACACATATGCAATCATACGAAGAAGCATTATTTCGCAACTAATACGGTCTTCCATTGACCGTAATAGTTGTATTACAACTATTACCGCAATTATCATTATTATTTTTATACAAAACTCGAACAAGGAAGCGAGGTTATTTACTCACACAAATCAAGATATAATACCTCGTAGTCTGGTTTATCGTTGTACGAATGTCTCCAGCAATTACACTTAACATACATGTATAATTGTTTGCTTCCGCCGAAATATATTAGACAATATTCTACAACAGGGGTAGCGCTTTATTGCGACTTTGCACGCGCTTTATTCTGACTGGCAGACAACTTATGATATCATAATATTTAACAAGGAATGCAATGCAATATTGCTCTTAAAGATTCCCTACGTATCAAAAAACGGTTTTTATTGGTAGAAAACTTTTCACTTCCTAAACATTTTCTTCAAGCCACTCCCAAGTGCCGCCGTAAACAACGAGAGGTGCCGCGACAAGCTTAGAGCCTAAAGTTACTTTTTCTCAGCCAACTTCATATAAGAGGATCCATCCTAGGTAGCGTTAATTAGACGCTTAATTAGACTTATTCTGACACTTTATTAGTGAGAATCTCGAACAATTCGATCAGATATAATTCTGCATTAGGTGAGCGACTTATTCTTGCAGAGTGCGTTAAATTCGCACTTTTGAATTTAATTGGCATTTTAGAGCGCCAAATCGCTTATTTTATTTAATTAAAAATTAAATTTGATTCAACTACAGCCAGGAGAAAAAAATCTACGAAGATCAGATCCTATACATACATATACTACAATCATAATTTTCTGCTGAATCTTTCGTATTCTCGCCATTCACTTCTTATTTCGTCAGAGGAAGAGGGAAACCTATCTTTGAATGCACCGAGACAACGAGGATGGCAAAGATAGAACTCCGGAGGCACATGAAGATCACCACCGCTATTATTCCACTTCGACCATAGCGAATAGATCCCACATCACCGCAAAATTCATTTTTCTACATTCTCTAACACATTCTATTTTCAATATCTTGTGACAATTTGTATTAAGAGTACCAGAAAATATAAGAGTCCACCATAACGTCTATATTGTTTTTTCTGCATTAAACACATAAATAAGCAGTTTTTCTTTTCAAGTTTGGGTTACATTTCCTAGAAATCAGAGGAAGTAGAATAATATTTCCTCTGATTTCAAGGCAATTTGTCTTCGACATCACCTGGTACTTCAAGTGTTAGCTTCAAAATTCTGAAAATACTGGTTCTTAACTCTCATGGCAAATTTATTTTCTGAGATCTATCACGAAGAAGTAGTTGATACAGTTGTTTAAACAATAATTTCAAAAAGTCCATTCTGTCTAGCTTATCTGTTTTGGCTCATGACTGATGGTTGATATATGCATTTATGGAAGACATATCTACAATTCTATAAAACAGAGCCATAGCCCGTCGTTGTGTTCTACTACAGCAATATTTAGAGCATTTTTTGTCTACAGCATCTACTCCAGATTTTGTATTCTTATTAAATGCATTAATTTCAGGCAAACCGTCATCGTCCTCTGTGGAGTAATGCATGGAAGAAATAGTGGTGACTGCTTTACTGATTTGGATTTTTTTTGCATTCTAGAAATTTGTGCTTTATTTTTGTAAACCCATACAATGTGAATCCCAAAGTCTTGTTTTTGAAGATAGAAATTCTTTGGGTAATTCCCGTTTCTTTTTCTTTCATAGTTCCAACGTAAGTATGTTTATTTTATAAAAGATATATTCTTAGCTAGCTCTATTGAAGAATATCAATTATCACTGATTATATTTCTATTGCTTCTAACTATAGACTTACAACGGCCAGTAACAGTTTGCGTTGGAACACCGAACCGTATATCTTCATATGTTGCATCCACTAAGGAGTCAGTGTATTTACTACAATAGATATGTGTTGTATATGTAGTGGGTGCGAGCATCAACAAGGCAATGGACTTTTAAACCATATGTCATAGGTTTACGCGGTAAAAACATTTTGAATTTACATTTGCCTCTAAAGCACACCTACATTTCACATAGGCTGCATCGGCTCCCGAAAAATGTTCCGTCCAGTTCAGTCTTTTGAAAATATTGATTTATTTGCCATATTATTAAATTTAAAGGCACCAGTTAAAAACTGGCAGAAGTCCTAGGAAACCACTCATTTCAACGGGATTTGTTTCCCTCTGATCTGTACGAACCTAATTGCCTGGCTTATTAAAAAATGCCTAATTTTTTTAATTTGTATAGTGCACAACAATATTTAGTACATCTTGCGAAAAATAATTCTGCCATGCTTCGAATGGAGCTGTGTGTGGCAAAGCATTTTTATTTCCTGTCAACTTCGATATATTGTGGGCGGGAGCCCTTACATTTCGCGTTGGTTCAGTAAAAGCCCATTTGAATATGTTTTCCCGTAGAAATATATGTTACTTAAATCACTAATGTCACTTTCCTCTTCACTGTCATCAACCTGCATCTCATCTTGGTCATCATTATCAGAAAGCTCACTCGCTCACATCATTATTCGAAAACTCACTCACTCTCGTGATCACTTGTGATAAAATTTTCAATACTAATGTTGCTTTCACTATCACTGTCTTGCTCCAAAAACTCCGTTTCACATTCTTTTAACCATCTTAGCACAGTTTACTCAAAGTTAGGATCCGTAGATGTAATTCTTTTTAGATTCTTTGACATAGTCTTTAAACTAGTCATTTAGACATAGTCTTTAGTCTTTAAAATATTAGATTAAACACGTCGCCAATATTATATTTTTATATTTTTCTAGAGACGCCGGTTAAGGGTTAATGTGCAGGACATTAACATGAAAAGGACTTTCTCAGTGAGTTATTTATCAAAATAATTCAGAGAGTTCTTTTAGGTGTACAGAATGTTTTAGGCTACAGCAGATTCAGAATAAAATATAAACTTTATTTACGTCTGATGGATTATAATTTTCTATAACATAAATGCTCTTACATGAAACACTTTTTTTGTATATATTTTATTATGATCATTCAAAGTGGGCTGATTTATCGAATCTGGCCCATTTTAATTATAATGCTAAATAGGTATACATAGGTGAATAGAATAGCAATACAAATCAACAGATTTTCGAAGCAAGCAAGGTATTTTTTTTCTGTATATGGCTAGCATAACCTGGATTGTATTATTTTTAACTATTTATAATTCATTGTTGATTCTAAATCGCGTCGTTATTTGGACTGACATTTTTTTATTTGTCTCTAGTTATAATGCTATAAAAATTACGATGTTTTCGATGTCTAAAGATGGCCTTTTAGAGGGCAGGAATTAGTCGAAATTACTACTAAAATCTGAGGGAAGGGAGAATATTCCTCGAATCAGCGATTGATTTTTGGCTATTACGAATTTTAAGGAATAATTTCACTTAGCATCCCTGCCACGACATTGCGTTTCTATGATTTTACGATGGCTTGCTCTCCAATCAGGTTTAACGTGTAAATGACCGACGAACTGTGCTTCCCCTTCCAGAACAGTCGCTAGCCAACCACGGGATAGTGGCGGCAAGCTTTTACGTGGAAAGTATTCAAGGCGATGTACTTTCCATACAAATAATCGAAAAATCTACTCATGCAAAGGTAACGCCCCCAGAAGTTTATTAAACTCATCAAAGTTGTTTTTCGAAATATGCTGTTCTCGAACTTTCCTGCAGACGAGGTTACGAGAAGCCAATAAACCTATTAAACGGGAGGTAATAAATCTTCCGCTAGAAAGAAAAATGAACGCGGCTTCAACGTCGTTACTAAGAGGTTGTTTGTTCGAATTCAATCGCCAGAAAACTTAGCCGAGAAAAGCGCAAGCCATAAAAGAGCACGAAATATATACCTCACTCTTGTTTGGTACAAATTTTTTGTTCAATTTTTTGCAATGCACAAAAAATGTAAGGAGCATTTTTTGTTCGTATTTAGTTCTCGATGTAATCGCACAAAAAGCTTGCAAGACATCTGCTTGGGACAAAAACCATCGCAAAAGAAAGGTTAATACAAAATATGTCTATAGCTTTCCTTCTCACTTATTCCGCTGCCTCTATTTAACACATGAAAATAAGAAACGATGGTAATATTCTGCGGTTGGTTTCAAACCAGCAAGCCTCCCTGCATGCCCAAAGGAGGGGCGCATTACTCCCCGTTTAGCTAACCATATTGGTTATCGTCTGTAAAAGAATTCTCATCTACGTGTATGAAAAAAAAATATGGATAAACAACGCCAATCCGTTGCTCGAATCGAAAACACAAAGCGAAAGCCTGTAATAAACATAGTACACGAAAAGTAGATATTATAAAAGAGTACGAACATATTCTGCACGTGATGTGACCTCGCAAGAGAAAAGCAAAAACAACAACGTGTAAACAGCAAAAGAAAGACGTCGAATGCGCGCTGTAATCTCCATTCTCTTTTCTCTGCTGGTTCTCTCTCTAACACACGCAAAGACGCGCTCCGCGTAGGTGACAGCAATCGGCAGTGCTCTTTCCTCCCGCGCCATCTGGCTCTGCACTCTCTGCTCCTCTCCTATCGCATGCACCACGAAAACGACGTTGTTTTGCTTGGTGACCTTGGTCAGAAGCACGCAGAGTTCAATGATTGCATGCTGAATAAAAAAACTCGTATCCATATATCGTAGATAAATCAATTCCCCCGAATTATTTTAATAAAATGTGAAAATAAAATTAATATTTGATTTATTTGTACGGTCGTTTTTGAATTAATTAGCTGATGATTATTTGTTTAAATGGTTGTTTTATTCATTTATCGATTCTGCGAGGCTATGTCCAATATGCCGATAACAAGAAAATGAAAAAATCAAAGATACATAAGAATATCCCGTTTGGTCTGTATATGAGACACCGGATTTCTGAGGATTTCTGAGGATTTCATCAATATAACTTCGAGAAAATCTTTCTCAGTCTGTAAGACACCGAAATGAATTTTCTGAGACTCAAATAGAGTCAATGTTTCATTCTATCAAAATCTACAGAAGTACTGTAGAAAATCGGTTATTCTTGTTCCGATCGATTGTTCCGAAAGGAATTTTCTGAGGTATTTTGTATAATAGCTTAGAAAGTCTATTTTGTTATAAATATTAGCAGTTATCCTTTTGTGGTGATAAATCGACTTATCTAGTTTTCCCTAATTGCTGTAGATATTGTATTATAAAATTTATTAAATATTTCACATTCTAGATTACTTCCAGCAAAAATATTATTCAATATTTCTTTTAATTTATATAGGAAATATTTATCTTATCAAACTTTTTTTAACAATTAATGAATAAAAAATCACAGGGCGTTAAGTTACTTACACAATGTTTCTTGTACAAAGGAAAATGTCTCATAGCACTCCCATAACACATTGGTGTTAATTAATAATACTTAAGCGGCTAGAGTTGAATATAGTAAAGACATTAAATCAGTATAAGTCAACTAAATTAATCGATGCCTATTGCAATATATGGAGCTTGTACGATCAGGATACATTTTCACAAATATCAATCAATAAGCTATTTATAATCAGTGTTGACATAGTAACCTGAATCTGGAATCATATATTTTGAATAAAAAATATTCTAGCTCCATAGCTTTATGAAGATTTTGAATTTCAATTCTTGAATCTCACTTCTTTGGAACTGGTAAAATGTTTCTAAATTTTATCTATTGTGAATTAAATTATAATAGAAATAAAAATATTTTTGCAAATGAAATAATTATAGCGAAATGTTGGATGTTTTTAATAAATAATAATTTTTAGGATTTTTCACTGAACTTATAAACTTCGTCTGACTATACGATGCAAGAAATAGTATAATTCTATGTAAAACTATTTAATTTGTTACATATATATTGTTTGTCATTATTGTGTATCAAGAGTTGCTGATACTTCTAGTTTTAAGGGTAGTTTTCTTCTTTGGGAGGTAGATAGAGTGATTTTTTTTATGGTAACTCTTTATGGCTTAGGTTATAAATTTCTAAACTGATATCCTTGGCTCCCTTAGCGGTATTGTAGAGAACAGAAGGAGTCCTTGTTGTTCTGGCCGCAGTTAGAGCTTCTTATTCTTCTTCCATTGCCCTATCCCTTATGGACGTTGGCTATTAATATGGCGATTCGAATTTTATTAGCAGCTTGTCTA
>WYDF02218098.1:0-21244 GCA_009867245.2 Adranes taylori | reverse complement strand
ATATATACTAGATGATAACCCGTCGTAAAACGACTATCCATTACCAGGTCATAATTTGACATTTAATTTCACATATTAAATGGTACAAGAAAAAATCAGAAAAATCGTAGGTCAAAAGCGTTCCAGACGGACGGACAGACAGACGGACAGACAGACGGACAAAGCTAGACGTTTATATATAAGTATATATTATATATAACTCATCGTCTGGGACAACCATCTATTCAAAATTGATGTAGATAAGCCCTCTTTTAATAGGTCACTGACATGAACTCGAATAATGCGTCATGGAATCGGTTCATTCATTTTAAAATAAATTCTATAAGACGTAAAGCAATTAATAGGGATTATCCTATTATTGAAATGCGCTTTGTTTAACGAGAACGATTTGTATAAAATAATTTTTCATATTAAATAAACGAAAGCCTTTAGTTAACTATACGCTAATTAAAAACAATTACTGCCAGTTAGCTTCCCAAATTTTGTTTGTATCATATACGAGGATGTATTGATAACTAGTTAGCCTAAACCGATTCCATGCATAAAGAAAATATTGGGTTACCATAGCAACGAACAATAAGTTATTAGAAGTGTCAGTGTAAAGTTTCACGTCAAACAGTCAAACCAGAGTTGCGCAATAAAATTTGAAAAAAAGGATGTCGACTGAAATTGAGAAAATCGAAAAATTGGAGTATCGAGCTATCATCAAGTACGTGTATTTGAAGACGTTAAAAGGTAAACAGATTTACGAAGATATGTCTAATGTCCTTGGCGATCAATGTTCTTCGTATGCGACTGTGCAAAAATTGGATTGTAAGCATCAAAAGAGGTCAATTTTCTATTGAAGATGGAAACCGATCGGGAAGGCCAGTTTCTGTGTCCGTCCCAGTAAATATTGAGGCAGTTCATGATATGATTTTATCAGACCGTCGAATTGGGCACAAACGAATATCTGAGGCACTGAATGTTTCATATGAACGCGTCCATCATATAGTTCACGTCAATTTGGACTTGAGAAAAATTTCTGCAAAGTGGATCCCTGGATCCCCAAATGTCTGAATGTTGACCAAAAGCGAGTAAGGGTAGAAGCATCGCGTTCGATCTGTGCTCGGTTTGAAAAAAAAGCAGACTTCTTAAGCCGTATTGTTACTATGGATGAAACTTGGGTAAATTTCTACGACCCAGAAACAAAGCAGCAATCAATGGAATGGAGACACTCTGATTCTCCAAGGCCTAAGAAATTTCGAGTTCAAAAATCTGCTTGAAAAGTTCTTGCTTCAGTTTTTTTCGAATCGCCAAGGAGTAATCATGATTGATTTTCTGGAAAAGGGTAGAACAATAATTGGGAATTACTATTCGACATAACTGACCACTCTATGAGAAAAAATTATGGAGAGAAGACCGGGAATGTTGTCCAATGGTATTTTGTTTTTGCAGGACTACACCCCTGCACACAAATCGCATGTTGTCATGCAATCAATTCGTGATTTAAGTTTCGAATAATTCGAACACCCCTCCCTTATTCACCAGATCTAGCTCCGTCCAACTATCAAGACTTTCTTCAACTGAAAAATAGTTTAAAAGGTCGTAAATTTTCTTCTAACGAAGAGGAATCTGTAGAGGCCTGGTTTACAGAGCAAGATAAAATTTTTTTAAAGGTTGCGGTTCGATGTAATAAATGTATCCAATTAAGAGGAGAGTATGTTGAATATTTTGACTTTCAAACTTTGTTTGCTTCTATACTAAGCTAAGAATTTTTCAATACATCCTCGTATACATATCTACAATAATTTTGCATAAACTTTAGCTATATCATTTTATGTATGATTTTAAAGCGATGATAGACACGTAACAAAACTATTAACACAAATAAAAAACTCAAGTCGCCTAAGACTAGATGCAATTTCTCATCTCTGAATAAGGTCAAACTCTTGGCGAGAAAAAGCAGTGTCTTTCTTAATTTTCCATTCCTTTGTCTTTAAAACTCGCATAATTTGTAGTATGCTTTGTTGATCAGGTATTGTTTGAGCTTCTTCTTGAATGCATTTCGACTTAGTTTCCACCACATCTTGCATTTGTTGTAATGTCTGATGTCCTTAGGTATTCTGGGGTATCTAGTACAATCCTCGGTTCGCACAGCGCATCCCTGGACCTCGTTTGGTGGTTGTGGATGTTGTCTTGTCTCATCTTATGTATGCTGCTTACCGTTTCTAGTATGTGCATGGATGGTAGAGTTAATATTTGCAGTTCTATGAAGAGAGTTTGGCAGCTAGTTTGGTTTGATGCCTCTACAGCTTTCTATTGAAGCAGAAATATTGTTTGAGGGTGAGGTGATGAGAATTACCCCATATTTCGATGCCATAGTTGAGAATACTATTGCACATAGCATAGTAGCTGGTTAGTGCTGCCTGTTCTCCAGATGTTTTTGCAATGCTGCGCATGACATGGGTTGCTTTTGATAGTCTGTGGCATAGGTTTTCTATATGCTTCTTCCGGTTTAACCGAATGTCTTTATGGAGACCAAGAAGACCAAGTGACAGTGCAAGGAATTTTACACTGTCACTTGCGGCACCTGTCCTTTGCATCACGTAGTTGATCCTGTCCGTTTTGTCTTCATTTAATACAAGTCAATTTTTGTGAAACGAGGACTTGGCTTTCACTAACTCCTCTTGCATTATTTCGTTTAATTCACTTTTGTTTTTAGCTTGTACAGTTATAGTTGTATCGTCTACAAATAAGATTACGTGATGAGTTAGATGAGATGGTAGATCATTAATGAAGATTATAAAAAAGACCGGAGTAAGAATCGATCCTTGCGGAACACCGCGTTTTACGTCTTCTAGGGAACTAGTTTTTCCGTTGGTATATACTTGCTTCCGATTATCTAGGTAAGATTATACAAATTGCAGTGCGATATGACGACAACCGTAATACTCCATTTTCTCAAGAAACAGACGATGTGACATCCGATCAAATGCTTTGCTTAGGCTGCATTTATTTTTATCTCCTAGTGAGTCGTAGATTAATTTGAATAAATGATGCGTGGCGTCCGTCGAATTGTATCCTTTTCGTAAGCTTGGTGAGTAGGTTATTCTTCTTGAAATAGTTCTCAATTCGGTATAGAATGATTACTTCTATGGTAGCACCGCGATTGACTGGTACTTTGAGCATTCATCATTGCCTTCTTTTTTTGTGTGTCAGGAAGGTTAGTGCAACTTTGAGCGCATTGCAGATGCATTCGTTAAATGTCATTGCAAGTATATGTGAAATTATTGCATTAACCGCCTTTATTGTTCTAGTGTTTACCCCACAAATGTCTTCGGTATGCTTGTTGTTTAGGCCTTGGATTATCTGCAATATTTCTTCTATGCATGTTTTGACCAAATTTTGGTTTCTTATTAATATTACATGGGTTATAATTAATACCAGTTCCAAAATAACGAAAAAATAGCGCTCCACGGAACGATTATCATTTTAAAGCGATTTTGGAACACCTTCATGTGGCTGGGTGGCTGCTTTAGAATCGGCGGTATCCTACTACTATCAGTGTTTTGAAAATTTGTTTGTTACCAAGACTTGGCCGGTTTGCTGGTTAAACTGTTTATTCCATTGTTTATTTCTTGGTGTTTGGTAACTCTTCATGGTCCTATGGTGTCTCCTTTCGTTATTATAGGATATTCCTCTTTTACATGTATCATTATCTCGCACTTGCTGTCCTTGTATACATTCTGAATCATAGGCTTGATTTTTGTCCAATCTAGTTTTTCTAGTCCGCATCCTACTTTCGGTATTGCAAGATTGAACAGCCTTTGACAGCCATAAAGTTGTTGTTGACAGCCATAAAGTTTCTTAATTGTTTTAAGCACTCAAACATACTCCAATGCGTAAGGTTGCCAAGAGAGTATCGTTTCGTGACCAACTAAAAAATGTATTGGCCAGTTTCAGGCAACTACACCGGTTCACCGGTTCTAACATGTTGCCTTTTTAGTTTTTCGAAGTTTTGATACCTGAATTTAAGTACGACTGCAATGCCGCATCGCATCTCTAACTCCTTTGCGGCACAATATGCAATGCCATAGTCTTTTTCTGGGTGAAATAAGTTCCCGTTTGTGTTTTATAGTATTTGAATTAGTTTGCCAAAAGTTTCGAAAGTCATCTACTACGGCTTTGCATATCTCATGATTTCCTTGATGAACTGTTTGTGATGTGTCATTGCAAATCTGAGCATTGTTCGATGCCACATAGTTGTGTTTGGACCTCTTTGTTTAACAAGGTACATCCATAGGTACTGGTTTCAGATGTTTATGTCTTATTGTCGCTATGCACGATTACTGTTGTTTGTGCATCCGTGGTTTTATGATGTAGTAGTTCCGCTTGAGTCCCGCAGTGTTCTTGTACAGTTGTATAGTACTGGAAACTGTATTCTAAGGTTTATTACCCACTATAGTTTGATTGTAGACCTCGGGTGTTTTGGGTTTCGATGTCAACAGTGGAACATGACTTGTCCAAAGTCATATAGTAAGTATGAAGTAACCAAAGTTTATTTCATCTTATACAAATCTGTAAACCAATCTACAATACATAACAGAAGCAATTAGCAAGACTCGACTTATTTGCGCGAAACAAATTAAATTTTTTGTTATAATTTGTCACCGCCTCCACGTCAAAATAATAAAATTGTAATCTTTAGTTTTGTTATGTAAAGTATCTTATTATTGTTTGTGAAAATATATTCTTACCATATGGTTAACAATGAAGTGTTTTAAAGCCATGAAAATATTTCTGACTAAATTATTTTGGCGTAAGTAGTTAGGATTATGATTAGACTTACGAAATACATACTGAAAGTAATATTTATGTGAAGTAAATAAGCAATTAGAGATTTAAAACTTCTATCGGAATGTTAATCCAAATAGTATGTGTTCGTTGAAAAGTAATGTGAGGGTTTAGCGGAAAGAGGACGTTATGACTCGGCTAATTGCAAGATCTATTGGAAGACAGTTTTTCATGCATTAGGACAAAAATATTGAGATTATGACTAAACACGTCCATAAATATAATAAACAACAATGAATATAAAAGGTATGCATTTATAAGTTTTAGATTAGGAATTATGAAAATATCCGTTTCCGAGATGTTGATTAGGAAGCACATTTTGAAGATTTCTGAACACAAGAAAGTGTGTATGAATGTATGTGCAAAAATCGCTCCTAAACAAATGCTCCGATTTAAAAAAAAATTGCCATTTGAGTGATAACCCATTAAGAAGACACATCCTACATTCACCAAATAAAATAAGCCTAAAATACGCAACACACACTATTCCAGGTATTCCTATTACTTTTCTGTCCTTTCCTCCCTTTTTCTTTGCAGCATATCATTTCAGCCCCCTCCCCCCCCCCCAATGTTTTCACCCATACAATCTTCGTTCCCATTTACTATATTTTTCTTTTGTTGTCCTTCCTTATTACCACCCTCACTTTCTCCTCCTTCTTTTTCTTCTTCTTCTTGCATGGAATGTTGCCAATTCAATTTCAGTTTTTCCAATTTATTTGGAAAAGTAATAGGAGTAAATATGAATAATTATACAATAAACATACAGCGTAACGTTAATAAACTTTTTAATCAGTATTTATTACAATAATTTTATGTACATACTGATTAATGTGAATAAATATATCTGATGTATCAATAGTATTATGAATCTTTACTTATAGAATATAAACAAAATGATATTAAAAAAAAACAAATCAAATAAAATGTTTTGTATATTTATACTATTTACATTTCCTAGGACATTTTGTTTTGATAACAAAATACTAATGAATGCACAAGTAAGACATAGATATGGAATATTTTATTGGAACAAGATAAGAACTGTTCGATGAAATTAATATACGTCAACAATCGTTTAAAGACATTAAATAAGAAGTATCATTAATTATAATTTATTTGATTCATAATTAAGAGCGACAGGGTCGGAATTTAATATGGTCACGATTAATTTTTAATATTTACCCGGCGCCTCCACCTTATGTGTCACGATAATTTTTTTTCAGTAGCAATATAACAGGATGAGTTTTTCCAGATAAATAAATTCCTCTTACTAAATTAACCCACCCAACTATCATAAGGGATCGAAACTATCATTTATTTTATTCAAGATGTTGATGCGAAAAATAAATAGCATGCAATAAATATTAACACCAATTCACAAGAAACATTAATAATCAAGAAACATTAGCAGTTCATTATTTTAAAAGTTTTATCTAAGAATAAAAATTTTATGAAATCAACAGGGTTAAGACAAGGAGAAAGTATTGATTCAATATCTTCCTACATGTAATTTGTCCACTTATAATATCTTAGAGCAAGATACTTTCTTTGTAAAGGCCCCATTCAATTGATTAACATAACGTATATAAATAATTATGTACATTTTGTAAATTTCTCATTTACAGGACCGTGTTACGGTGTCCGACATACACAAATGTTAATGCTCTTCCTTTTAATGGCAATTGGATACGCAAATCGAATTAATTTATCAGTAGCAATAGTAGCTATGACTAATGAATCAGTTAATCCAGATTTTAAAGTAAGTAGATAATTTAATTATTGACTATATATTTTAATATAATATATAATTTAAAAATAATAACATTATTTACAAATCTATCATATGTTGATTTAAATACAGACATATAACTGGAAGGATAAAAGTGTCATATTGTCATCATTCTTTTGGGGCTATGTGCTACCACAAATCGGTGCCGGACAATTAGCGAAACGATTCGGTGCCAAATGGTTGCTCGTTGCAGCGATGTGTGTTTGCGGTCTCTTCGCTATTCTAATTCCGCCAATGGCTGATTTCGGTTCATACGGCGTTATCATCTGTCGTGTCGTTCAAGGCTTCTCACAGGGATTTTTCTTTCCCTGCACGCATAATCTGATTAGTAAATGGGTACCATCACCGGAACGAACACGCATGGGCACATTTGTTTATTGTGGTACGTATAAACATTATTTATAAATTTGAACTTAGAAAATTCCATATCTGTTAAATTTGGATTACTTTGGACAACAATAATATTGTGTTCCTAGGCGGTCCATTTGGTACTGTAGTAACGTATTTAGTTACCGGCCAAATATGTGAAAGTCCAGCAGGATGGCCAACTGCTTTCTATTTATTTGGTGGACTGGCATTTCTATGGGCCATCGCATGGGCATTTATAGGTTCAAATAGTTTCGCTGTACATCGGAGCATCGATCCAGAAGAACGCGAATATATTAAACATTCAATTGGACATGATGAAGAAGACGAAAGTAAACATGTAAGTGACATGCCTCCAAAATTAAAATGGTATTATTTTTATTTAATATTGTAGTGTGTTGCAGCCTACAATTTAATTAAATTAAAATCAAGTGCTCCATGCTCCAGAATTTTCAACATCTACTGTATGTAGCATATACTTATTTTAAATGCAAGTGTGTACTTCCCTTTATGAGTAAAGCTATGGCT
Organism: Adranes taylori; assembly: GCA_009867245.2. Lineage (NCBI taxonomy): Eukaryota > Metazoa > Arthropoda > Insecta > Coleoptera > Staphylinidae > Adranes > Adranes taylori. The sequence continues at coordinate 13,725 of WYDF02218098.1, read as the reverse complement.
GTTTAAATCACCCTTTTCTCTAAAAGTCAAATCGCATTCTGAGCATTTATATGGTTTTTCACCTTTGTGAATATGCATGTGTATTATAAATGTATCCTTTAGAGCATAGCAAGTATCGCATTCGAATCATTGATACGGTTATTCCCAGTATGAACAACCATGTGTTTATTCAATAGACTTCTTGTTCGAAAACCAGAATCGCATTCTGAGCACTTGTAAGATTTTTTCATTCCTATGAATAAAAATATGACGGTCTAACGAACAGTTTACTCTAAAATTAGAATCCCATTCTAAGCATTTGTATGGTTTTTCGCCAGGGTGAATAAGATTGTGTCAGCTTGAATTATCTTTTTCTTTAAATGCAAAATTGTATTGTAAACGTATGGCTTTTGACCATTATATGGCTAGGAGCAAACATTTGTATGGCTTTTGACCCGTATCAGTACGCATGTGCGACACACGTGTGTTTTGCGTAGCTGGAACCACAATCGGAACATTTATATGGTATCTTGCCAGTTTGTGTACGCTTTTGATTGTTTCAATACTTCATTTTAGAACATAGCATCGCAATGCAAACATTTCTATGGTTATTCAATCTGTGCTTGAGTAACTCTTTTCTCTATAAATCAAATCGCATTCTGAACATTTATATGGTTTTTACCTTTCTGAATATGCAAGTGTATTATTAAAGTATCCTTTAGTGGATAGCTAGTACCGCATTGGACGCACTGATATAGTGTTTCGCCCGTACGAACAATCTTGTGTTTATTCAATGGGTTTCTTCCTCTAAAACTAAAATCGCATTCTAAACACTTGTAAAGTTTTTCATTCTTATGAATAAGCATATGACGGTCTAACGAACATTTCACTGTAAACCTAGAATCGCATTCTAAGCATTTGTATGATTTTTCGTCGGTATGAATAAGATTGTGTCTATAAATTATCTGTTTCTTTAAATGCAAAATTGCATTGTACACATTTGTATGGATTTTCACTATTATACGGCTATAAGCGACTATATGACCTTTTACTCTAAAAATAGAATCGCATCGCAAACATTTGTATTGCTTTTGACCCGTATCAGTATACACATGCGTTACACACGTGTTTTGGCATAACGCGAGTCCCAATCGCAGCATTATATATAGTATTTTGCCAGTATGTGTACGCTAATAATTGTTTAAATACTTCTTTTTTGAAATTAGAGTCGCAATGCAAACATTTCTATGGTTTTTCACTCTGTGCTTAAGTAACCGTTTTCTATAAAAAATCAAATCGCATGCTGAACATTTATATGGTTTTTACCTTTTTGAATACGCATATGTATTATTAAAGTATCATTTAGTGCATAGCTTGTAACGCATTCGACACACTGATACAGTTTTTCGCCCGTGTGTACAACCTTGTGTTTTTCAATCGGTTTCTTGCTTTCAAACTAAAATCACAATCTAAACACTTGTAAAGTTTTTCATTCCTATGAATAAGCATTCTAAGCATTTGTATGGTTTTCCGTTAGTATGAGTAGAACTGTGTGTGTCTAAATAATCTTTTTATCTAACTGAAAAATTGCATTGTAAACATTTGTATGGTTTTTCACTATTATATGGCCATGAGCGAAAATTGCCCTTCTACTCTAAAAATAGAATCGCATAGCAAACCTTTCTATAGCTTTTAACCCGTATCAGTACACATTGGCGTTACAAACGTGGTTTTTGCACAGCTAGTACCACAACCGCAGCATTTATATGGTATTTTGCCAGTATGTGTACGCTTATGATTGTTTAAATAGACTTGTTTTTTTAACATAGAATCGCAATTCAAACATTTCTATGTTTTTCACTCTGTGCATGAGTAACCCATTTCTCTAAAAGTCAAATCGCTTTCTGAACAGTTATATGGTTTTTACCTTTCTGAATACGCATGTGTATTATTAAAGTATCCTTTAGTGCATAGCTAGTACCGCATTCGACACACTGATACGTTTGTTCGCCCGTATAAACAACCTTATGTTTATTCAATCAGTTTCATGCTCTACAACTAAAATCACATTCTAAGCAGTTGTAAGGTTTTTCATTCCTATGAATAAGCATTAGGGCGGTATAACGAATATTTTACTCAAACATTGAAATCGCATTCTAAACATTTGTATAGTTTTCCGCTAGGAAGAGTAGAATTGTGTGTGTCTAAATAATCTTTTTCTCTAAATGAAAAATTGCATTGTAAACATTTGTATGGTTTTTCACTATTATATGGCCATGAGCGATAATTGCCCTTCTACTCTAAAAATAGAATCGCATCGCAAACATTTGTATAGCTTTTAACCCGTATCAGTACACATGTGCGTTACAAACTTGGTTTTTGCATAGCTAGTACCACAATCGCAGCATTTATATGGTATTTTGCCAGTATGTGTACGCTTATGATTGTTTAAATAGACTTGTTTTTTAACATAGAATCACAATTCAAACATTTCTATGTTTTTTCACTCTGTGCATGAGTAACCCTTTTCTCTAAACGTCAAATCGCATTCTGAACATTTATATGGTTTTTACCTTTCTGAATACGCATGTGTATTATTAAAGTATCCTTTAGTGCATAGCTAGTACCGCATTCAACACACTGATATGGTTTTTCACCCGTATGAATAACCTTGTGTTCATTCAATCAGTTTCTTGCTCTAAAACTAAAATCACAATCTAAGCACTTGTAAGGTTTTTCATTCCTGTGATACGCATATGACGATCTAACGAACATTTCACTGTAAAATTGGAATCGCATTCTAAGCACTTGAGAGATTTTCCATTCCTATGAATAAGCATTATGCCGGTTTAACGAACATTTTACTCTAACATTGAAATGGCTTTCTAAGCATTTGTATGGTTTTCCGCTAGTATCAGTAGTATGAGTTTTTCACCATTATATGGCTATGAGCGGCTAAATGATCTTTATCTCTAAAAATAGAATCGCATCGCAAACATTTATATGGGTTTTCACCCGTATCCCTACGCATGTGCGTTAATAAATTGTTTTTTATATAGGTAGTACCATAATGGCAGCATGTATACCGTAGTTTACCAGTATGTGTACGCTTATGATTGTTTATAAATATACTTCTTTTGTTTTAACATAGAATTCCTGTGGCGGTTTAACGAACATTTTACTTTAATATTGGAATCGCATTATAAACATTTGTATGGTTTGTCACCAGTATGTATATGGCTATGAGCGACTAAATGACCTTTTTCTCTAAAAATAGAATCGCATCTCAAACATTTGTTGAGCTTTTCACCCGTATGAGTAGGTATGTGTGTTACCAGTGTTTTTTTGGATAGCTACTACCACAATTGCAGCAATTGTATGGTTTCTCGCCAATATGTGTACGCTTATGATTGTTTAAATATGTTGGTTTTTTGAACATAGAATCGCATTGCAAACATTTGTATGGTTTTCAACTGTTTGAGTAAATCTATGTCTGTTTATATAACTCTTTTCTCTAAAACTCAAATCGCATTCTGAACATTTACACGATATCATTAATTTTAGTCAAATAATCGCTTTATGCTCGCCTGGGAGCTGTTTTAAACGTTCCGTAGAAGATCAATGCAATTGTCTCGGCATCAAGTTATAGCTTGTAGAGTTATGTGAGAAGAATCGTTGTGCATTAATAAAAGGGTGTGATTTTCTCTAGTGGTTTTGTCATTTCTTATAAAAAGCTCTAACCATGAAATGAAAGTCAGAATTCAGCCATTCTGATTCATTACACACACCCTGTAGTCAAATAACATAAAGTTAGGCAAGAAGATCGAGATTGTCATCGTACCCCTCAATTGCCATTTATAATTTAATACGCTTACGCATTGTTGCAATGTTACGCAAGTCAATACAGTAATGCCATCTTTCAAATTTTTATTTATCCGACTCGTCAGTTTACTCCATAATTCTCCTGATGCTACCCCCCCCCCCCCTCCATAATTCGCCTCCGCAAATTATGAAGGAGACTCACTCCCCTCCATAATTAGGGGAGGCGAATTATGGAGGGGATGTAGCATCCCCTCCATAATTCGCAATTTAATCCATAACTTCCAGTATTTTTATTTTCCATCGAGATCATTACTAAATTTAAATATTAAGGACTAAAATTATTTAATAACATGAGGCAATATAATGTAACTAAAATTATAATCAAGTTTTATCTGGCTTTATACATTTAGAAATACTGCATACAATTAAATATACAATTTTTTAATAGAAATACTAAGATTAGATAAAATCAATTGATCTCAATGGAGATGTTTTCTCAAGTATCACTTAAATAAGTATAGTAATATTGTTAAGAAATAAATACTTAATTCATTACAAATCGCTTGCATTTGGACGACTGAACTATTATATGCAATAAAAAAAACCATGCATAAAGCAGATAAAATATTAAAATGATTTCGTTCATTAATCTTTTATCGATTATTTTTTTCATCATAATGTGCGTATCGCATTTAATCCTCGAGGCATCATAGTGACTTTACAAATTAAGAAATTAAAAATATATCGACTGTTCCTAAATGATAACAATATTTACTATTTTCTAATAAATGATTTCAATATGCGCATATATCTTAATTTTACTGATATCGGCTATTAAAATATATAACCGATACCATATAGACATACCATGGAGACAACACTCAATGTTATTAAACGAAAATATTACTAAAGAGCAACATATTCCGCAAGGTCCAATACTTGGTCCAACACTTTTAAAATAGCAAATAATCTACAGGATCACGTTCCGTCATATTTGCCGTGACACCGCATTAAGTAATAACACTAAAATCCCAGAACTCTCATCAACTGATTCACCAAAATGTCGAAAGTGCTAAATTATAGTTTCAATGAATGATAATAACAGGACTCCAGTACAATGTGTCCTGAATAAACGAAGTTTAAAAAGATTTCATTAAAACATAGGGTAGAAGGGCGAGGGAGTGTGAGGGGTGAGGCAACCGCATGGATTACTGGAAGTGTAGCGCAAAAATTATTTTGTTTACCTTTCGTTGCTTTGTATTATTATAATATAATTTTAATTTCACATCCAACGTTATAAACATGCAATCACTTGTTTACATATTTATTGCTATCTCTGTAACCTCAAATTTGCTTTTTCCAGCGGCAGCTAGATAATATATACGAACATATGTGAACAAGTGTTCTTATTAATCCGCCCACCATATTTGTTTACATATTTATTAATACAAACGGCCACCACCTGTATACACATATTATTATTCGCGAAAACAACCACATACCGCCATCTAGCGCTGAATTTACAACGCAATACATAGCAGAAATCTGCATTGCCGACAAGCTTTTGCATTTCGCAGGTAGACAGCCAGCTATACATAACTGTTTTGTATTCAGCGTTTATACATATCAAAGGAACTATATAGATAACAATACAGAAATCTGCATTGTCGACAAGCTTACGGACCAACAAATGAGGAATGCCTGTATGAGACATAGTACTGCCCTCAACATCTACCATTTAATACACCATTGTCCGAGCACAGCTTGTCCTACTCGCCCAAAACCTCCTACTAAATTTCTTCTGTTTCTCTCTACTTATTATATGTTTAACGGCACAATAGTAAAAATACACTTTTTTAATGTATTATGCTTATAACATAATAGTTTTTCAATCGGTTAACGGTACAATGGGAAAAATAAACCTTTTTTATACCAAGTTTTGGAGTCATCAAACTACAACGCTTTACTATTGTGTACTATTTAGCTATCTACAACTACTCAAGGTCAAGCCACGAATTAGGCTTGAAAATATGAAAGTGTCTGGTGTCTGTCTGGCCAAAGCCTGTCTGGCCTTACCAACTACAAAAGCCAAAAATTTTTAGATTCTAGATAGTATAGATTAAGATGGAAAACTGAATGTGAAACGACCCCGTGACCAAGAAGTAGACTTCTCTGTTAGAAACAAGCACATCTTCCTATTTTGATACGAAGCCAAACATGATAAAAGATACAAATCACTAGTTAGCACAAATACGGCTTAAATCTACTTAGCACGAATACGTGCTCAGAAGATTGAAACAGTCGTTATCCAAATAAATACGATATCCCTCAGTACTGGCGTTTGTCATAACTAATAAAAATCCCATTCCAGGTGTAATCAGAAAGTTACAACAGGAATCAGATTCAGTTTTATATTAGTGCGGTTACCTTTCAACATTCTATAAGTACAAGTACAAAAAGAAGAACTACAAAATACACAAAAAATCTAAAATACAAAAATTTTTACTTTTCTTTAAATACTTTTCTTCCCATTATTTAATCTCATATTTCCCTTCCCCATTTCTCCTTCCTTCAATAATTCTTTCCATTATCTCTATACATTTTATTCCTCCTCCTAACTTTCCTCGTCTCCAATGCTCCCAACTTTCCTATTTCTTCCACAAATCCTACATATACTCTCACTCGCATCCATCCAATACCTGTTTCCCCTTTTCTCACTTCCACACCTAAATCGCACATATACTCAGGCATTCCATCACCGTTCATTAGACTAAAATATTTCCTATTAATCTCTCATTCCTTAATATATTTCGTCATTCTGGCCCCTCAATACCATTCATCCTTAACTGAATTTTATCACAACTGCGTCCACGTCACACATTTTCCCAATCCATCCAATTCTTTCATACACTTTCTTCTTCTGTTTTGCCCATGTACTCCAACATCTACACACTTCTGTCATCCTCCAGACTATTCAAATAAATCATTTTCACCAATCTTACATTCTCATCCACAATCACCTTTCTCTCACACCTTACTAACTTCTTTATTCCTTTATTCCAACATTTATTACAAAATTTTCTCATCCAGTGTTGACTTTTCCACAATTATTCTTCTCAATACTTCACACATCACACCTTCCATCTCCGATCTTTCTTTACACCCCAACATAATACTTTTCAAACAAACTTCCATGATTGTGATTCTCATTCTCATCGAATTTCCAAATTCCCTTTCCCACATACATCTTTCGATTGCTACCGTCACTTTCTTCACTGACAACCTTACATGTCCGTTGCAACTCCCCTTATAATTTAACGTAAAACCTAAATATTATACATTTTCACAGTTTGAATCACATTTGCTCCTAACTCAAACTTGTCCTAGTTTTTGCTGCTCCTCCCACCTCCTCTTGCACCTGTAAAGCTTTTTTCTCCATATACTTATTCACCCCTTCAATCATTTCTTTTATTTCTCCTCTCGTTGTCACCATACAAAATCGTCCGCATAATCCGATTACCACATCTACGCCTTCACACTGCCTATGTTTCCAACACATTTACCATATTTGACATGTAAATATTAAACAAGCTCACATTCATTGGACATCCTAGTCTTACTCCCTTCCTTATTTCAAACCATTGAGACACACAATTTCTCACTCTTGCTTTTACGTCTCTTCGTCCATTCCTCTTACAGTCTCAATTATTCGTTCTAACATTCCGACTTCTTTCATCCTCATCCACTTTCTCTATCACTATGTTATCAAATGCTACTTGTAAATCAAAAATATCAGATATAAGTTATTTCGTTAACCAATTATCTTCCTTTTATAAATCCATTTTGCTTTTTTGACAACACCCTGTTCTTATACAAATATCTTACAATTCATTAATCTTTCAAACAACCTATATACTCCATTCATTATTGTAGCCCCCCATAATTCTTCATCCGTGTCCTATCTCCTCTCTTGTATATTGGTATTATTTCACCTTCCTTCCATTCTTCTAGCATACTCCCCTTCCCATTCCAAGTCTCATTAAATCCTCTTACTAATACCTCAATTCCTTTCTTCTACAGACATCCCCAAACTTCACCCCAAACTTCCTCTTCCTTTGTATCCTCCTCACTCTCGTCCCTATCATTTCCACTCATACTACCCCTCATCTCTTTTCTTTTTCTCCTCTCCCACTATTTTATACTTACCATGCACTCTTCTCTATCATTACCTTAATACGGATTACTTATTACTTTTTTTATTTTAGAAAGATCCAACACCTTGGGCGTCTATATTCACATCGTTACCTGTATGGTCGATTATGATAGCGCATTGTGGTCAAAATTGGGGTTTCTGGACATTACTCACAGAAATTCCCTCATACATGTTTTCTATATTAAATTTCGACATCAAAACAGTAAGTCCCGAATTTCAATTCAACATAAAAATGTACATAAATTTGTTTAATTCCGTAATTTTGTTTTAGAACAGTTTATTCCTAGCACTGCCGTATTTCACGCTATGGGTATTGAGTTTCGGTTTCAGCGCAATATCGGACGCGTTAATCAACAGAAAAAGGTTAACGATTATTCAAGCTCGAAAAATTACTACAGCCATTGGTACTTTTTTTGCGCTTAATTACTGCATTATTTTATAAAATGAGTCTTTTAGTTTTTTCAAAAGCTGTGTAAACTGGCAACCCAATTTATAACCTTTCTTATTGTTTTTTACTCTCCTGAAGTCATTTGTTTCAATTCTGTATTTATATGATTTGTTGCATTTAAAAATACAAGTACGTATTGACCTCAATGTAATCGTGCTTTCAGCTAATGATAATTAAGGTTAGTACTAACTTGTATCTAAAAGTAAATCATTTTTTAGGAAATTTTTCTATGACAAGCCAGCTTATTAATTGGAATAAAGCTAAACTAGCGCTAGTGTAAAATTTAATGGATCGGACATTTAAAAAAAAATTAAAAATTTAATTTTCTTCTATTTATTGTTAGAAGCTACAAGAAACTAAATTAATTAAAATCTTAATTATGTAAAGATGAGTAGGAAATTATGCCATCAATTTGTAATATTTGTGTCGTTCTTTTCCAAAATGTTCAAAAAATCAAATTCACAAATCCTTAAAATATGGCAATAAAAATTTGACCTCAAATGAGTTACTTAAGGTTTCAAATCAAAGTATCAAAAATTGTTTTAAAGAAAAATTTCAAACCAAATTCCGCCCATGAGTTGTTTCTGAAAAACAATTGTTAACATAAATTTGATTTGTTCCAATGCCCCACTGATTGCATCAAAATCGTTTTTTTTTTATCACAATGGCTTTTGCTTTCTAGGCCTAATATGTCCAGCTGGCGCCCTAATAGGTATGGGTTTAGTAACTGATCCGATAGCAGCAATGGTATTATTAGTAATTGCAGTTGGCGTTAATTCAGCAACGTATTGCGGCTACCAAGTGAATCATATTGATCTAGCGCCAAGAAACGCAGGTACATTAATGGGAATAACGAATGGAGCAGCAAATGTGTTTTCAATTATAGCACCGCTCAGCGTTCAATTCATTGTCACAGATGAGGTAAATTTTATCAATATGAAGTTTATCATGAAAATAAAAAATTTCTCATATTCATTGTTAAAACCCATTATTTACATATATGGTGGTCGGTTAGTAGGTTAGTAGGGGGAATGAGTGTCTATCGTAGGTGTATCTGAACTCTTCAAACAACGCCATTTAGTATCCATCATATCGCTGTGGACTCGAGAGCAGCACCAGATTAAATCCCTTTGTTAAAAGTGACAAATCCGTGATTAGAACGCATCGATTCTTCAGATATCGGATACGAAATAGCCAATCGTAACACCTCTCGCAGAGGGGTAGCCGCACTTCAAACGAAAAGTTGATTAATGAAACCAAAGCCACCTTGTCCTTGCCAATCGGCACCGCATAATCTGGATAGGGTAAGAGAAGCAATTGTGCGAAGTCCCTCTCGCTCTGCTAGATGGCATGCTTCAGAAATTAGAAATGAGTAAGAGCACTGTGAAAGATTTGGGCTTCCATCTGTACAAATTGATTATTGTTCAAAAATTGAATGAAGGGGATTGTCAGCAACACCTCATATTTTTTCAAACAATGCATTGACGAACATAAAGATTCAACCATTTTCATGGGCGATGAAGCTCATGTCCATTTAAAAAGGTTAGTCAATAAACAAAATTGCCTATATTGGGCATTAGATAATCCCCGTGGATTGCACAAGAGACCATTACACAGTCCAAAAGTAGGTTTCGCAGGTTTGAGCAGGTTTCTCGGACCATTCTATTTCGAAGAAGACCAAGTAACTGTTAATTCAGATCGCTGCATAACCATGTTTGAAATCCATTTCAAGCAAGAACTTCGGAGGCGGGAAACCAACAACAAAGATGTATGGTTTCAACAAGATGGGGCCACACCAGAGCTTCCATGAGTGTTGTTCGAGCTGCATGCCCTAATAGAGCAATCTCTCGCTTTGGCGATATTCCCTGACCACCTAAGCCACTACAACGGTCCATGTATCACTTTTATCTTCGGAGGTATTTTAAATCACGCATGTAGGAAGATAAGCCTCGCACACTGATAGAATTGAAGACTGCTGTACGTGACCCAATTGCAGAAATCGATGAAGGATCGTCGGGAAGAGTAGACGCAAATTTTCGAGAACGGATAAACCAAACAAAAATTTCTTTCTGTATTAGAAAATTTCAATATCTTGAATTTAAATAATGCGATACTTGTTGATTCCGAAATTCAGCTATTTCACTTTCCCAAACATTTCTTCATTAGAAAAACCTGTTCGATAATATATACTCTTTTGAAGTTGGAAAACTTGTTACTTTATTTATTATAAACACTCCAAATCACTTTCACACATCCAGAATTAAAATGGTAATGCTTTCCGTTTGATTTTTATAAGGAATCAGATACATATGTATTAAACAGCTTCGCACTCATTACCCACCCCGGTCTTAGTCGCACTTCGATAATCGCATTCCGAACACATATATGGTGTTTGTTGCGTATGCGTACGCCTAGGATTAGTCAAGACACTTTGATAAACGCTTGCATAATCGCATTCCGAGCACTTGGACGTTTTCTCCGTGCGAACACGATGGGGTCTCCTGACTAAGCGGTCCTCTCGTGGCATCGGTTCAGTCACTGACGACTTCATCAATATAGTGACGCCACCTGCTGAGCAGGCAACGGATCTTCAGTCGTGCCATCACGATACGTATTATCAACATCTGCTCATTCATTCATTCCACTAACTTCTTTCTAGTCCTTCTTATATCCGGTCCTTTCGTTCTCCTTGATATCCCACATATATTCTTCCTCATTTAGTCTTAACGAATCCTTCCCACAACTCTCTACCTCATAACTTATCCTCCATATTACCTCTAATTGAAAATATCCGTCTCTAATCTCTTAAATTTCATATACTCTTTCGCTGTGTTATTCGTTATGACAATCTATAACAAAACCTCCTCCATGCTCCCTATACCATTCCAATCTCCATTCAGACTACCATTCGCCATTACCATATTCTCCTCTTCCACCTATTCTGGAAACCGTTTTCGTTCAGCATTTACAATTCAATCTCTCGATCTCTTTTCTATATACTCCCCATCTATCCCAATATTCACATCCACTTGCACTCCTACGCAATGGCGGAACTAGTGGCCGCATGATCATACGTTGCGGGGGTAACAGTGAGCAACTATAAAATAACTTTATGATAATTCTATAGTTAGTAACTAAATAAACTTTTAAACTTTTAGGGAGATCCAGATCAATGGAAGGTAGTATTTTTCATTGCAGCAGGAGCTTATACTGCTTGTGCAATATTTTACGTATTGTTTGGATCGGGTACATTGCAACCATGGGATGTTCCACCGCCAAAAGCAACCGGTAATTATTTCGTAATTCATATTTCGTCATGTAAACCAACATTTATGTTTCAGAGTCGTATAGCAAGATCAATTATTTCAAGTAACATATTTTTCATACTTTGTTTTCGTATAAGATAAGCAAGCTCATCACAAGTGACTCTATTGATACCATAGGCTACCACGTACCTATGTACTTTCACATTACACGTGATAGATCCGTTCAGGTCATACGTCCTAATCTCCGTCCCAGCTAAGTAGGTCTTGATGGATTAAGGGTTTGGACCGCTCGAGCTAGGAAGCACAGCATCCCTGTGAAGTACTATGTGGCCCCATTAATTTAGCTCACCATAAGCTCTTTCCATCTAAGGGTCATCAAATTTAGTAAACATCGCTATATTCATAGAAATGTTTATTAGTTTAGACAGTAGTTGCTAAATGGCAAATGTTATTTGGGACAGGAAGTTTCAGTTAAACATTTATAGATTAAACAGTAAACATTTAAACAAGGTACTCACATAGCGGTTAAGGTAGAATTTCATCGCAATTTACTTGCCGACGGAAAGATACAAAAAGTGTGACGTCAATTGCAGTAGATCATGCACATTATACGTAAAAGTGGGGTATTATTAATTTCCCGGTGATTGGGAAATTAATAATACCACTGTCAGTGAGAATCAATCTAATTAACAAGTGATCGATTAGGAACATTATGTGTGTGTGTCTCTGTAAAGCCGATAGCAATCATTGGTTACGAATCAATTATGGCTGACAGTAAAGTCATTACAGCTATAAGCAATTACTTGAGTAGGGTTCATAGGTAATCGGCTCAAAATGCATTAGAATTGCTTTTGGAAGTATTTGCTCCTCCTGCTTTAGACATAGTACACGCTATAGATAAACCTCCTGCGGCTGCTGTTTCCGCCACTGCCTGTATAAGTATATTAAATTGCAAACCACGATTAAAGATTACGCTTAAATATTTTATTGTTTCTTCAAACTTTAAATGGTGATCTTCGATTGAGAGCTCTGAAGGTTTTAACTAGCATAATGGCTTCCGTTTTCTCTGGAGCTAGACTAAGTGAATTTGCTCTCATCCACTGACAATTTTTAGGTTTTTATTACCTATATTTTCTAACTGTCTTTTATCCCTGACTCTGACTACGTCATCAACAAATTCGATAAGTGTGACACCATGACCCATTTTGGTTTCCAGAAGACTATTATACACAGTTGGTCCAATAACGGAACCTTGTATGATACAGCTGCAAAGGCTTACCCTAACGTGTGTTCCATTTGCATTATATAACTTATATCGATCTTTAAAATAATCTTGGATAATTGCCTGTTGATAAATAACAATCTTCCTTGTCTCAAGTGCAGTGTGTACTTTCTTCTAAGATGTGGAATTGAACGCTTTCCGGAACATTATAGCGACCCAGAGTTGTCGCGTCCTCCGGGTACCTTCGTTTGTACGCTCAGCAATTTCATACACTTTTTGCAATGCATCAATTATTAACTTGGCTTTGCAGAATCCATATTACCTGCCGGATAGCCCATCAAACCCTTTCAAGCTAATTGATAGTCTTTCCAGCAAGATAGTATTTTCCCTAGTGCATTTAACAGACATATAAGTCGGAACGAACTTGACAGATGTACACCTTGTGTTAAGATACAAAAACCAGTTTGGCTGTTTTCCAGATATCCGGTGTTCTTCTTTCCCCTACCGGTGTTCTTCTTCTGTCCAAAATTTGATATGAAAAGCACCCATTGGCGCTTTCTTCACAGATGGTTTTTATTTTATAACTAGATGATAACCCATAACTAGATGAAACGACTATCTATTACCAGGTCATATTGTATTTACCCAAATGAGTTGTGTTATTTGACTCCTACCGCCGTTTTTCGTAACCCAAAAGTCTTGTGTTATTTGCCCTCTACCCTACCTTCATTTTTCCATAACCCAAAGAAGTTGGTTTATTTGACCCCTACCTTTT
>WYDF02217987.1:5287-21244 GCA_009867245.2 Adranes taylori | reverse complement strand
AAAGGTGTTGATAACAGCTATAATCCTATGCTAGAAACACGTGTCCACCTTGCCCCAATTTTTACAAATAATTATTATTAAAATACCTTTTCATTACAATTTTTGAAATAACACCTACTTACTTAAAAATTCGTCTTACTGCGAAAAAGTAAATACTGTTTACATATCTTCAATGTAGATGACGATTTAATTGCTTTTAATAATTACTATTTAATTTTTATGAGACTTCTATGTTACTGATCAATTTTTATATTTTTACTTAGTTATGTTCATTTAAAACTTATTTTCTTTGTATCATCTTCTTTTCAAACCGATGATGACACAGTTGTAGTGTCGAAAAGAGACACTTTTTATTCTGTTTTAAAAAAATAAAGTGTTTTGTAGTAGGAGCACTGTTGTTTTCTTCATTAAATATAGCTTACTTTAGCAACTTTATCGTTATATCATGTCAACAATAAAGTTGGAAATTTGAAAACTACAAATCTACTGTACAGTATAAATGCCCAATCAATTTAGAAATTATTTTTTACCGTTATCGCACAACTAGTGTTAAAAGGATGGTGGAAATATTTATTACTGAACGGTTATATACATGACTGTTTAGAGACATAAGGATTTTTTTAATGTGACGGCATTAAAAACATCCTTCTTATAATAAAAATCTTGCATCATATATTATTAATTGGATATCTTTTCTTTTAGAAATAGTATTGTAAGTTCGCGTAGTTCATTAAATAGTTCAGCATCGACAAATACAGTGAAACGAGTTCCGTTAAAACCGGTGAACATTTTGCATCAAACATCCACTAAACCCGCTCTTAAATTGCATCATCAACATTCAACTACGACTTCTTCCACACCGAATCGTACATCAATTATCCACCTCAAAAGTCTCGCATCAACAGGTGTATCGGGAACGCCTAGAAAAAAATCCCAATTAAATAGTCAAGGAGTGGCCACAACGACGAGTGTAATTGGAAAACCACCACCTAAGCCCGCATCATTTATGAAACCAACAACTGCTAGCGCTACTAAAACACATGGTCCTTTGGTGGTTACACCAAGCAGATTACATTCTTCCTTTAGAACTGGACGTCACTGACAATTGCTTCGCTAATGTTATTTGTTTTCACGTTTAACAGCGCGATCAGACGATATTTTTTCTTTAGATACAAACTTATGGATAAAAGACGTTATTATATTTAAATTTAGAAAAACAAATATAATTTCCATAAAATACATTCATAAATCATTATCTATAAACTGGGAAAATATACGTAATATTTAAAAATATACAACCAATTAAAAATCAATTTAAGATTTTTTTTCTTGGATATGTTCGGCATGTTTGTTTTATAACATCCATTTAAAATGTTTAGATCTTTGTAAATTGTTTTGTAAAATTTTTTAACTTAGGGTTTCCCAACATTTTTCTAAGAGTGATCAGTTGGTACAGCTCAAATCTTGTTTAAGTTCAGAAATCATGTGTGCAGTTTTCCTAGGGTTGAGAACAGAAACGATAGGAGACGTTTCTTAAAGATGAAGGAAAGCAGTTGAACAGTTTCCTGCGGGATCTTCCTAAAGATTCGATAGATGGGATTGGCGTATCTGACTACTTGTGTGATTGTCACTTAGTGTTTGTCAGAAAGTAGTCACTGACAGATTTTTGTGAGACTTAATAAGCAAGTTCGAGAAGGTTCGCTAGTTCAGTACGGAACTGCATGACTATTCCTTAGGAATTGGTTAATTGAGGTGAATAGTGGAGTAATGTGGAGGTGAATTTTTATTCTGCGGTTCTTAAAGTATGTCAGAATTTCCTTGTTTCAATAGTTGAGTTTAAAGTAGCCTCAGTATTCCAATGATTTTGCGCCGATTTAATATATTTTCTCGGTTCCAATTGGATTGAATATGTACGGGAAAGCTTTCGATTATATTCAGGATGTTTCAATAAGAGCGAGCAGAAAAATAAAAGTTTTCATTTTTTTTTTTGAAAAATTACCAACATTTTTTATTTTATCATTATTAAGTAGACATGTGGGTGGAAGTATGTGGGTGGAAGATATCTGATAAATTCGCTCCTTAGCACTTTGCGTCATTTTGACAAAATTCTCAATCACAGTTTGGCATAAAAATGCCTGAATTTCACTGATACAGCGCCTAATCTCCTCCTTCAAGGTTTAGATGGTCTTGGGGTTATTAACATAAACTTTTAACAAATCCCAGAGAAAGAAGTTCAAGGGTGCTAAATCGCATGATCTAAGCGGCCAAACGGGAACTTACACGACATGGGAATGTCATGTCAAACAAAAAAACTTGATTAATATGTCCCGATTACGTTCACCATTCACTGTTTGTGCACTTCCAGCAATTTCTTGGAAAAAAATGGTCCAAGATGCCTCCAGCCCAAAATACACACCAAAAAGTGACACATTTAGAATGCATTTCCTTCTGGAGAAACAGATGTGGGGTTTACTCACTCCAAAAATACGGCAATTATGCTTGTTACGAAGCCATCAATATGAAAATGAGTCTGTAGACTTAAATTTTTGAGTCAGCTAGACTTTGTAGGCATGAAGACGCAAATCTCTTACACTGCATAGTGTTTCTTGAAATTTTAATTTCCTGAAACAAAGTGCCGAATGGATGTTTCCCGTATTTCAGCTACATTCTGGCGAAAAGCCGTGATGTTTACACCTGGACGAACACGTATCAATTGTCTGACATTAGTAATCGACCAAGATCGCTTGAATTTTGCAATTATTGGAACATTTTGAATAGCCATCCATTTTTATTAATGATGAACTGTCTATCTGTCATTTGATGAGAATACTCTCACTCAATAATTAGTCAGATTGGCAGTAGCTGAGCCAATTTCTATTGCACTGTTTGTTTTAGATTCTAAATGGGATATATTGAGATTTTTTTATTGGAAACGTTTATTTTTATTCCAAAAGTATTAACTAGTTGTAAAATACAGATCCGCGGCACATTCTTTGGGAAACCCTGCAATTTAGTAACCTTATCTATCAAAAATTTCAAATTTAATTAAAAGTATAAATTACAAAATTTCCAGTCATTTTTTTATACATATAATTTTAATGGCATTCAAAATAATCAACATTATGAATATTACTATTAAAAGAATTTTATAAGCATTTATTGACTAGTCAATATCATTTTATACTAAGCTAGTTATACTCGTAACAGTAAATATGTACCAAATCAATACACTTTTTACCTAATAATCACCGAAATCTTTTCTTCTTTCTATTAATCGCTATAAAGTTTGATTCAATGACTTAAGATGAAGTAAAAAGTAATTGCATAAATGACAATTTCAGGTTTTTAAAATCAATATACTTCATAACTCAATTTCGACATTTTGAAGAGCAAAATGTATTAAAAATATCTCGAATTTAAAATGCGTTTGATATAATAATCTTGCTGTTTTTTGTTTTTTTTTATAAAATAGTCAGTCTTTTGCAATACGTGTCATTATGATTCATATTAAATTCATTTATATAATTATATAACTCACAATCGAAATTAGAAAATCACTTTAACGTCATTTTCTAATTACATTCGTTTGTGAAAAGTTCACAAACAATGTATTTATATTTAGATTTCATTTAGAATTTATCAAAAATGCACATATTTCTGTAATTTGTTAAACTGACTAAAATAACCATAAATTAAGGATAATGTTAACGAATTACCGTATATCTCGCCGTATAACACGCATTCTTAAAATCAATAAATCGGTTAAAAATATATATGACCGTTATACACCGAGTATACTTACCTAAATTCATTTATTTCTATACAGAAGCTTAAGTTTAAAGTTAAAAAAATATAAATAGTTAATAAAATTTTTAATTTCCTTGCCAAAGTCATTATCCGAACAGCACATAAAAAGTTCATTATATGCATCTGGTTTAATATTATCTGGACATCATCTACAACAAGTTTTATCATCCTCGTCGGTTTCATCATCCTCCATCCACAAGTAGTCATCTTCTGTACCATCAATATTATAGGATTAGAATTTTTTTTAAAGGATTTTATAACTGTATTTTCTTTTATATCATCCCAAGAATTCAATATCCTCTGACACATTACAATTAGTGCAACATGACGCAGTTGGCCTCCTTTTGTAATGTCTTCTCCTTCCGAAATACATATATTCCACTGCTTCAAATTTTCTATTAAGGGTTTGTTTATGCATATATCGATTGGTTGCACCAACGAAGTTAATCCATAAGGAATAACGCCCATATCAGTTTCACACAGTTTTAGTAATGATTTAGTTTTTTCGTTGTATCCACATGTCAATGCCTTTTACATTCATTCACGCATTTTGTGAACAAGAACTAAAATTCCTATAGGACATTTAGGCTGGGGCATAGTTTTCCGTTTAAAAATTACCAGTTAATCTATTTTTCTTTGTGACCTTTAAATACACTATTTTATTGCTGATCATATCATAACTAGTGTTTCATCCATGTTACCAATTACAAATAGTGAATAATTGTTTTCCTGTCTTTTTCAAATAACAAATTTTTGAAACTAGTAACTTTTCATCCAAATTCTTACACCTTTTATTTTCTCTCGAAGGACTAAATTGTTGCGATTCATGAATCTATCACACCAACTTGGAGTTGCTTGAAAATTTTCGCTTTACGTAAGGTTCAGTTTTGCCCATTTCAAACAAGCGTACAACTCCATTCTTGCGATTTTCTAAAATCTATTTTTTCACATCGTCCTCTAAAATAGGCCACTTTGCAGGTAATTTTAATATAGCGTCTTGGTTTTTTTATCTACTCACTAGTCAAACTTTCATTTACACCAAACATTTTCGCCGCAGCTCGAGTACCCTGTTCTTATACACATTGTATAGCTTTATATTTAAAACTTGCTGTATATTTTGTTCGTTTAATGGAAGTCATTGGAGTTAAAAGACAAAGTTAAGCTAGGTAGGTAAATTAATAAACAACAAAACATTCCAGCATTCAACCACTTTTAAATAATGTATAGGCAGCTATGAGAACCCTCCGAAATTTCTATTTGAACAGGTAAAAGCTACACAACAGAAGTAGTATATTTTCTTAAAAGTTAAAAAAAAAATCAGAGCATTACCGTCTTTGATACGAAATATAGGACCAAACATAAAATACGAAATCAACTAGGTACCTAGATACCAAAACGCCTTTGCAAGCAAACGACACAAGTCACACAAACATCATTGAAAAGTGAGTGCACGCAAACACACCAATCTCACCGACCCAATTCAACATAACCGACAAACAAATCAGAATCTCACATACATAACAGATAGTTAAAAAACACGCGCATTCGTCCTATGCGCGTAATATGAGGAATATATCAAAATCTGAATACAATATTTCCAAAATTAGGCTGCGCGTTATACGCCCAGATATACGGTATTTGCTTGAAAACGTTACGATCAAAATTTCTTTTTATATAGACCTATATAAAACAATATAGCTTTAAAATATATTATCATCAAATAATGAATAAATCAACAAGACTATAAGGTATATGAAAATAATTTTTATTCAACACATTTATATGTCTACAAATATTATGACTAAAATATAAGTAATAGTATTGAACTTAACATAATTCTTAATAATTTAAATTTACTAATACGCATTATTAGTCTTTTACATTGTTAACTCATTAAATAAAAACAAATTATTATGACATATAAAACTTACATTATATGACATTATCCAACTGCGAATGATTAACATGTATTTTCATAGGCAAAAACAAGAGTATTTTTACAATTTTTATTCAAATATTTGTTATTCATATTAATTTGTACAATGATGTATTCCATTAATTTTAAGAAAACTTTGACCAAAAACATTTAACCGTCTATATAATTAAATATTTTAAACACTTACTATTGTTTTCTTTTTCATCTTCCTCTTTTATACTGGTTCATAGCAATATTCGCCAAACCATCCTTTACTTTCATTTAGAAAACTGAAAATAAGAAATTAAGGGAACAATCCGATTACAGTTATCAGCAAACTCAGTAAATACATGTGTATATACGAGGGCTTATTGGGGGAAGAGTGACTTTTCAAAAGTTGACACCACAGTTGCGATGATGAATGACTATATTGCAAACTTCACACATATTTTAGAAGCCTACTGTCAAAACTTCGTGCAAAGTTAGTAGTTAGTTTACGTTGAACAGTCGTTTAAAGTAAACAATGTGATAAAAAGGAATTTTGTTTTTTAATAAAACATTTTTTACGTGGAAAGAATATTAAGGAACTGAAGAAAAGTGACATAAGTCTTATAGTGAATATGTTCCTTCGCATGGCATGCTTTGTAAGTGGTTTGCTGTCTTCAGAAACGGTCATATGACCACGGATGATGCTGAACATCCTAGGCCTTCAAAAACCTAGGCGTTACTATTCAAGAAATGATTGATAAGTCCACGCCATTGTAACGAATGACCGCTGGGCGAAAGTGAGCGAGATAGCTAATGCAGTAAACATTTCAACGGAACGGGTGCACAATATTTTAAATCAACATTTAAACTTTAAAACGTTAACTGTAAGATGGGTGCCGCTTTTGCTGACTGTAGCACAAATGCGCACTCGTGTTTTAATTTCTAATGACTGTTTGGCTAAGTTTACATGTAATCCAAAAAAAAATTTGCGTCAATGTATCACCCTAGATGAAACTTGGATACATCATTAAAGCCAGAAACTAAGCGCAATCAAAACAACGGATTTACCTACTCTGAAAAAGGCGAAAACCGTTTTTTCAGCCAATAAAGTTATGGTCACGATTTTTTCGGATTCCTAACGCGTAATCTTTATTGAGTATTTAGAGAAGGGAAGCACAATAACTGACCAATATTATGCTAATTTACTGACCCATTTCGATGCAGGACTAAAGAAAAAACGACCGCATTTGTTCAAAATTAAAGTTTTGTTCCACCAAGAAAACGCGCCCTCTCGTTCGTCCGTCATTGCAACCGCTAAATTGCAGCCCCATCCTCCATATTCGCCAAATCTGGCTTCGTTAGATTTTTTCTTGTTCCCAAACTTGAAAACGTGGCTCGGTGGAAGGAAATGCGATACAAATGAGGAGGTGATAGCCGCAATAGATACATATTTTGTAGAGTTTCCAAAAGATTACATTTTGGATATTTAAAAAAATTGGAAAGCCTCTGGATTAAGTATGTAAAGTTGCAACGGAATTATGTAGACAAATAAAATATATGTTTTAGCCCAAAATAAGTCTTTCATTGAACAGTCACTTTCTCGTCAAACAGCCCTTATAAAAATAAAAACTACACTTCTTTCTAATGAATATACAAATTATTGTTGTGCGGCCGCTGAGTAAACTATTTAGCAGAAGTACGAGGTTTTTACCCTATAAATTTTTACAAAAACAATGAAAGAACAAATAAATAATATAATTGTTTCTCAACATATTTTATCTTGAAGGCTTCAGCAGCTTCAAGGTGATGAAAATAGCTGTTCACGCATTTATTGCTTGACATTCTGGAATACAAATAAGTCATTTGGCGATAAATCAGTTGAATACGGACAATGAAATATTAATTCCATGTTGTTCCCTACAAGTAATCAATTGTAAGATGTGATGTGTAAGAACTCCCATTATCGTGATGAAGATAAAAAAAAATGAGGTCTAGGATAGAATAGTGGATTTTAAGATTACACTATGCTTTCTGATCCTTGAAAATCGTTTGAAAGTTTGATCATCCAATTCTAATTAAAAAACTTGAGCATTACGTAATTCCAAAAGTGAGAGCTAGCATTGTCAGGATGAAGTATGAGCCGTCGCTCATACTTCATCTTTCACCTCTTTTTCTTGATTTCATCAATGATTTTTTGCCGAAAAAATTGCTGTCTACCATGCAGCATTACCTGTTATCCGATCCTCCTCAAGGTTGCAACATATCCAGTTTAACCAAAAAACCAAGCAATCATTTAATAGTATTACTATTATCACCACGGGCTGTCTGCGGAATACTGCTCTATAGCCAAACGGCTTTAGTACTTTTCCTGACACATCGGCTGTTCCTTGTACCAGCTTCAATATTTCCGTGGGAGTGTTTTTGTACCAAATCAAGTTCAACTTTCGTTGCTCCAAATAGGTCCCCTGGATGCCAATGCTTCACTCACTAAGATAGGTTGAGTTGTCTCGCTTACCTCCAGACACAGCCTACACTTTACTTCAGCAGTGTGTAGGCCAATTTTCTTCATAAGTACCCTCAGAGGTGCGTGTCCTGGCAGTATCAGTTTGATTTATTCCTGCCAAGTTTCAACTAATCTGAGGATTTTTTCTTAGATGTCTTCTCTAGAAATTGCTTAAAGTGTTGATTTCCTACTGATTTTCTATGTATATTTGAATGGTCCAGTATCCTATTGCTTCTCTGATAGAACTAGCAGGTATTCCGAGACTGCTATGGAGCAATGAACTGTGTGCTAAATGCCTTCTTTGCTAATACAGCTTTTTCGTTGCCTACAATGCCCTGTGCCTGGTGCGCAAATCAGTGTTCATAGCCAGCCTGCACAGTGCATTGATGCACTCATTTATAGGTCCAGATACGTTTCTGGCGTTGTTAAGCGCCTGAAGTGGCTTGCTATAAATCCGTTGTTTGTTATATATCCTTTTTATCCACTATGCAATGGAGGATTGCATATATTTCGGCCCGAAGACTGTGACAAATCTGCCTAAAGGGCAGGACAATTTTGGATTTCGGTCATTCTCCATATATTCCCGCTCCCGTACTTCCAAAAGCCCTTAAAGCGTCTGTGAGCCAGACTAGAGCAGATTGCGGAAAGATAGGAGAGTCTTCTCTCCACACACTTGAGTCTATGATGACCTCATAGTTTCTGCGTATATTATAGACTGGAGATATACAGTCCGATTTCGTTTCAAGTGTTTCATCCCCTGTAATTTTAGTGTCTATTTTTTTTGCCAAATTCGGTCTAGTAATTTTTAGCCGATGGAGTGCGCTTCCGTCTCTGCTTGTATGATCAAATCTAATGGCAAAAGATCTAGCAGCACTTCAAGTGCCGCCGTTGGGGTCGACTTCATAGCCTCTGTCATACCAAGGCACGTACTTCTCTGTATGGAGGTCAGTTACTGCCTTGTCTTAGCTTGGACTGTCTTTTTTCACCGCACCAATGCTCCGTAGTTATTTTCTTGGAAATGCTTCAGGAGTAAACAATTCGAAAATTTTAAAGCATTTTAAGCGGTTAATTTTAAAGCATTTATTACACATTTATTATTAAAACACTGACAGTTTTAATAACTGTCAGTGATGAGGTCAATTTTCATATGAATAGCTTCGTAAACAAGCATAATTGCCGCATTTGGAGTAAGGAAACATACACATGTCTCGTTAGAAGGAAATGGATCCCAACAGTGTCACTGTTTTGTGTGAATTTTGGGCTGTAGGCATCATTGAACCACTTTTTTGAAGATGCTGCCGGAAATGCACAAAAGGCAATGGCGAACCGTGTCGGAACATGATTCTTTGTGCCTCAAAGGGATGGTACAAGTGTTCAACACATGTGGTTTCAACAGAACGATACCACTTGCCACACATCACGAAAAACAATGGCATTATTACAAGAGACATTCACGACCAGAAACGACCACGTTTGTGGGACCAGAATTTGCTACCTAGCTCGTGCAATTTAAACACCATTGGACTTCTTTCCCTGGGGCTTTTTGTGGTCATAAATTTATATTAATAACCCCACGACCACCCAAACCTTAAGGAGATAGGCGATGTATCCCTGAAATACAGCTATATTAATGCCACGCTGAGATGCCAGCTATATTAATGTCAGCAAAGCCAAGAGCATTTATCAGATGTGTTTCATACATAACTTCTACATATCTATTCTATGATTAAATAAAAATTTCGGTATTGTCTCAAAAAAGTGTTTTATTTAAAATGTTATTTTTCCGCCTTACCGCACCCTTGAGTGGTCATTTGAAAAATCTTAAAAGGTCCTCATATTATTAATACATAATAAATTTATTTTAAATGTATTAAAGTATTAGAACATGTAAATGAGTATTATATATCAAGTCACAAAGTTACTTACTTGATAAAAAATTCCAAATGAATGAGAAGAACTTTTAGTTTTTCTTCTGCCATATTTGTTGTGCTTAACAACTCTGGTAACTTCACTGTAAAATTGAATAAAAATATAACAGATAAACTAAATTATGTCATGTAAATTAAGCAGAATTTTGTATAAAAGAAATAAAATAGTTAATCACATAATTGAAATTAAAATAAGCATAAAAGATTCTGTCGGGAGATTTTCAACGAACACTGTACTCCTTTTAGATTTATTTAAGTAAAAATTTTAACGTCAACTGGCTACACTGGCTACTCCAGTGTAAAAAAACGGTTTTTAGGGATACTACTACCCCTATTTTCGCAAGCCGTACGAAAGATACTTTCCAACAACTGTCCGCTACCTGCTAAAAGTTTCCCCTCTCATTTCTTCCCATTAAACTATCTCTAGTATTTTGCCCCTACTTTTTTCCAGTCTGGCTTTTACCGTCAAAAAGTACCTCGTATCTAGCGCGGCTTCATCTCAATCCGGTTAGGCTCGGCTTGACCCGGCTCGCCTTGAAAATTGGCTTCAGCGGAGCGACTTCTTACTGTCTTCCGCTGCTGCGTACCCTTTGATGGTTAGAGAATCATGTTTACATAACTAAACATTTCCTATCCTTTATATATGATGACTTATCAGTATTTAAAGCACACACAAAAAAATTATGTCTAATTTTGTTACCACGTTACATCTGCCTCCCCCCTCCCTCGAAGTCTTCCGACCCTGAAAGTAACACTCCTAATCAAAATTTAAAAGAAGGCTAAATTCAATGACTATTCTAATTAAAATGATCGAAGTACTTCAAAATTTGACTAGAATTAACACGACAAAATATCAAGCTGCACCTGAATGTTATACAATATGATAAAACATGATATAAAGTTTTTTATGTATTGATACATTATACAAGAGAATAACTTTTTTTGCAAGTAACAATATATTGTACTCTTGTCTATCTCCTGTACGTGCCTATCACACTGGCCTCCTGTACTTAATCGTGTGCACTTAAATTTAGATGTGTTTCGCAAAAAAAAATATCAGATTAAAACTTTCAGATAAATCTTTTTTCCAGATTTAACAAAATAAATGTTTTAGAGAATTTTTAAATAATACCAAATAAGCGCAATAGATGTGTGGCGCCGTAAACTAAGGATGGCGGTGGAGGTTGCTGTTGATAGATGTAATCTGGCAAAGCTTTCCATATTGGAATTTTCATATAGGAATTAACCAAACTCATAACTTCAGCATTGCTAAAATTTAAAATCGTTATTAATGTTGTAAGTACTAAAAATATAAATAATAAATCATTTCAATAGTCAAATGTGCCCCAAATTATAAGTTTATTTTAGCCGGAAGCCTTAAACCAATCATTTAAAACTGGTGAAATCCCTAATAAATGAAATAAAACAATCATATCCACTTACAAGAAAAGAGACAAACAAAGCATAGAAAATGATATTACTAGTGAAAATGATATAATAATGATGTGAAAATGGTGAAAATTATATAGTGAAAATGATACCAACTACCAATAAATAACTACTGATGTCATATGTTTAGACCTCAAAAAGGCCTTTAACAAAGTCCTGAGGCAAAGATTAATATACAAGTCATGAGAGCTAGGGGGAAATTATTATTTCGTTGGATATGAAGGTTTCTTACGCTTTGTACTTTTTAAGTCTGAAATGATAATTTATTCCAAAAAATATGACAGAATCACTAGCATAGCGCAAGAGCCGGTTGGTGTACCACAACAGCGCACTTTACCTACAAAAAAAAATATCTTCCAAACGATCTGTAAACTTTTTTTGCATTCAAACATTTCGTAATACAGTTGATGACAAATGTTTTTCTCCAAATTAATACTGACTCCCACATTCGTACGAAAGCTACGTAAGGAAATTAATAAAAATAAGACAAGTAAAATGGTGATCTAGTCAATGATGACAATTAGTCCCCGAGAGTAGAACAATACTTGTCTAAACACATAAACTGCTAATAGCACTCTATTCATATTTTGAATTAAATCTTCTACGGTCTAATGGTCTAAAGGCATATTTTTAAAATTACAGAAAATTATATTCTCGCTATAAATGGCCGGACATGGTGTAGTCATCTGAGTCGTTAGACTACGGGTGCACTACGAAAAGAGGGTATTGGCGACAGCTATGCCTAATGCTGGAAATGCGTATCTGCCCTTGTGCGACTTTTTTATGCTATTTGGGTGCTATATGTCAACAATAAGTACTTTGAAAATTGACTAACTCATCTAATTATTAATTATATTCTGTTATTGCAGGTAAAACTAAATTTTCTGTGATATTGCTTCAAATTATTCTAAATCATCACTCCAGTAGTCCAAAATTGTCTGTTGGATATATTCTGGTAGAAAGTAAGAATTGAGAAAATTATGACACTCTTGTAAGTATAATGGAACAATAAACACTATAATATGACAAACACTATAGTAGTAGAAGCAACAAATAAGAAGTGATGACATTTTAAATCTACATATTGTGAATTTTAAAGTTTCTTGTGTACATGTGGAGAGATAATATTAATAGTTTAATCATTTTGTTTCATAACTTCTTTTATGCACTTACAGCATTTTGTTGTACTGCTATTTAAGCTAATTTAAATAAAAATATGAACAATACCTTTCTTTCAATTACAGAATTTCAAAAGGAGTGTTAAAAGAAAGTGTGAATCCTTCCACTACCAGTAGCCGATGTCAAAATGATATTGTTGGTAACCTTAATTACTCATTTCCATTCGATGTCAAAGACAACAAGAGTAATGAAAGCGCGCGCAAGAAATTATACCGGTTCTATCAACATTTTGGTTCCTATGACGCATTAATAGTATAGGTACGTAATTTTTTTATTTTGTTAATTTACTGAGATGTACCTTATGTTTTTGTGTAAGAAATTATGAAAACTTACCTGGGAGGAAGATTTAGAGGCTCTATATTATTTGATGTGTCAAGTATTACACCACTTACATCACATTGAACAGCTGACAAATCCTCACTATTCGGTAAATGGACTTTGACATCGTTCTTACTATCATTTGTATTAGAAATGTTGTTGGCAGGAACATTATTATCAACAGTGTTATGATTAATAGTTTGATTTGATCGTAAAACTCTACGCGTAGTGTGGCCTGAAGTGTTCAAAGCAGCAGATTTAGAAGTCGATTCAATAGTGTTTCCTGATGAACTAGGTGATTGAACTGGAGAATACTGGCTATTTATTGAAATGTCATTAGATGATATTAAATCAACGCCGATTTGAGGTGTACTTAGCTGAGGATATTGTTGTATATAGATGCTTGTATCAGTATCATCTTCCAAACGAGGCAAATGCGCATATTCTGGCTGATCAAATTCGTTTTTGATTCTGTAAATTCATTTCAAATTTATTGATAGTGAATATCATGATAGTAAATTTTATTTCAAATTGAACTCCCTAATTGCATTAAATCCACTGTAGTGGCTGAATTATTAATCTAAAAAAACTACATTTTGCTAAAAGAATCGTAGAACGCATAAAACCTTCTCTAATAAACTATACAGCAGTTATGACTGAGCCATCGACGAGAAAACAGAACAACTTTAAGGTTCATTTGTCATTTTTAATCTAAATCATCTGTTTAATAAAATAAAAAAGGTGAAAATATTATCTTTAAAAAATATAAATAAAAGTTTTGAAACTTAAAAATTAATAAGTATATTTATTTCTGTCTGTATTTATAACTAATACTAATTATAAAAAAAGGGAGAAATTAAACAATCACGCATCATCCGAAGTCAGCCAGAGAAAATAAGAGAAAAACCTATTATATTCAAAAGAGATCCAATAAACCACTTGATTGGTTTGAATATTTTCATACAAACTATAAATAGTGTCAGTAATGCATACTATCCACTCGCGTGCACACCACAATTGTTAGTTTTAGAGTTTTGCAAGGACCTACTTATACATGTCTACTTTAGTTATACTGTTTCTAGCTATAAATCAAGACATGAGTAACAATCCATTACCGTGACCACACTTCTAGAAATTGAGTGTGGTCACGGTAATCATGGTTGAATCATCAAAACTCCGCCGGGGTGAAATGTCCAATTTTACTCGGCGCCTCCACCATACATGTCACGTTTAAAATTGGGTGGAGGGTTGTTCTCTCCGACGTGACATTAGTGAACGGGGATTTTCGTATGGGGTACGCAGCTATCCCCTGCCCACAGCAATAGGTACTTGGACCCCTTGTTATTTTATAAGGTACTACTTTGGTTGATCTACTTCTAGCACAGGTATTAATTGGAACATTGATGCGGAAAGTTCTAGTTATAATCCACAAGTTAGTCCCACATAATTTACAATAAAACTTTAGACTGAACAATTGGTAAGATGCGTATCTTCAGATTGAATCGTGCCTTTTGTGGCTGAATAATTACTGGTACGCCAATCAACGATAGTCATAAGCCTTAATAATAATTCAGGCAGCAGAAATGAAAGTTATTAAACTTAATAAAAAATATGTAGTATTACGTTTCAGAAATGCATACATCAACCAAATAAAATTTCATCATTGAAATAAATAAAATAAGCTAATCAACGCTTTGCAATTAATAAAATAAATCAATACCTGTTCCTATGTTCAAATAATCGAATAGACATGACGTTCAAGACGTGTAATCTAACAAGACTTGTTAGATTACATCCCAATAAAAATTAGACCAAGCACTTGCAGTTCTGCCGCTGTACACAAACTATTTACTTATTAACGCTAAATTAACGCACCATTATCTTATTTATATAATTATATTTACTTAGATTTACCTTGATCAATAAACTTGTTACTAAATGCTTTTAATTTATTCATCCGTAAAATCATACTCAAAAGAATCATCTGTTTAATTCTCAAAATACTGACTACTAATACCGAGTTACATTTGACGATTTCATACTAACATAATTAATTAATTTATGTTACTACACTTTATTAAGACATGAGTGTATTTTTTATTTAATTATTATTTTCATCTTATTTAATTCATGATTATTACTTTCAAAACTTTAACCTGCATAGGATCAGCCTTAAAACTACAAACAGATGCTCTCTGTGAAAGCAGTCCAGTTTTTAAACATTTTTTTCGGTAGATAAATCCCTACCTAATTAACACATTCTAGGATACGGGTTGTAGGAGGAGAGGACCGTGAAAAGTAGTGTAAGCACATCTGTCGGGGTCGGGCGGAGCAGAATCACCAAAAAGTAAGAGATGTTAACGCTTGTTTTACGAATATATTGAATAAAGATAACTATGAGTGTTGTTATTTCATCAGCCATCCTAACCCCATTTAAAACAGAACTATAAATTAATTCACAGGAACGAATTAATTATGCTATTTATATTCTTTCCGATCCCTTTTAAAAATCAGATGGGTTTTATAAATTAAAGTAAACTTTATAAATTTATTTATTAAATACAAACCCACCCTACTAATCAGTCGTGAATTTGTATTGCGACAATAAGAAGCATATAATTCTAGTTGCTTTATAAGCGAGTTTTAAATGAACATCAATAAATTGTTACTCACGATTCTAATTTTATGCGATTCACTGGTAAGTACTGTGCTTGTGAAGTCTCTATATGACCTTTTTCTTTATTATACAATAATAAATCGTTCAAAGTGAAGTCGAAATATATTCGAATGCCATCAAGAACTTCCTGGCAAATGTTGATGCTAAAATAATTAAACAGGCAAGAATTTGTAATAAAAATACGTTAGTTCTT
>WYDF02217876.1:0-21245 GCA_009867245.2 Adranes taylori | reverse complement strand
CCCAGTAAGCTGTGTCATCAGCATACAAAGCACTATGGGTATCTGGAGTGGTTGGGGGTTGGAGATCATGGCAGTACTTGATGTACAAAAGAGGGGCAAGGATTTCCATAGAGCCCACACAAACTGATATTTGTACTAAACAAGCCCCTTATCACTCTGAGTTTTGAACATGAAATCCATAAATTAATTCAGATTAAATTAAAATAAAATCTAAATAAAATCATGATTAAATTAAAGTGTGGAATTTAGTATTGGAAATAAAATTAGGCATGAGGCCTTGCAGTATGCAGTAGTAATATATTAAATAATTATTTTGAGTATGAAGTCTTCAATCAAATTAAATTTAATTGGAAAGCAACGCCATTTTTATTTAATTATTCGCACGCATGAAGAAGCATTGATTCTTTTTATAATTTGTGAGGCGTTAATTATTTTATTCTTAAATGAGCGCATAGTTATTTAACATTTCAGTCAATATTATTTTGTTAAGTTTACACTTTTCTTTCACTAAGTCCGCCTGGATCATAAAGGACAAGTTGTCGCTGTTAAGGGTTGTGTACTACCATTAATTGACTTGATAAATTTATGATCTTAAAGGTAAATCTTAAAGGTACGTACAACGTTAATAATCGTATCGTCTTGTGTTTTATTTTAGGAGTGTATAGTTTGGAGTCAGAGGCAGAAGCCACATATTCTGACTCGATAATAGCTATAACTTTAATAGTAAATATAAAAGCGAATCGCATATTTACGATCCAATACCTAAAAGGAAAGAGGGGGCATCTGCGTTATCCTATAGAAAAGATGATTTCCCTACCCATGCCACATTGGGCAGTAACAACAATCTCTTCTAAAAATTACATGACAATATGACATATCAAACAAAAGTTGTTTGCTAATTGGGTCAATTCAAAATTGTTTGTAAGAAAAGTCAGACCGTCAACACTATTTGACGGTCTGTATACCTCAGGCCAATACCTCAAATAATTAGAGCTGTACGTCCGTTATTGCCCTTGATTGTGCCTGACATCAGTTGTGCCCTTTCAGTAGTTTCTTTAATTAATCATAACCAAATTAAGATGTAACTAATTTGGAATAATCGCAAGTTTATTATTTAAATAAATGTCGCTTTGCTTTGATGACTTGGCTGATCGCTCTGTTCATTGTCTCGGCTTCGCTGTTCGGTCTGCTGGGCGTCTAATTTCAAGTTCTCAAAATCAGGAACTCAACAAATCTATTCAAAATCTCGCGCCTTATAAGTCTGAGCCATTACTCAAATTTTGCTACGTATATGGGTCAATAGTTAGCCAACCACACGTCATTTACAACCTGACACGGTCTCCTCGCAAAAACTTATGTCAATTTCGGTATTAATTCCACCCTATGGGGAACAGAACAGACAATTCTTCTATCAGTGATACTTCACACACTACAACAGAAACAGTTATCTAACGCAGCAACAGCGACGAGCCAAACATATTATTTTGTTCTCGATGCGGTCTCTCAGGCAGGTTAAGTGGAGTGAGTTGAGATCACAAACGCCGCTCGTATACCTATATAATATATGGTAAGCTGTGGTAGTGTGACAACGTGACGCCTCCTTATCTTTTATTATTTACAAATAATAAATGCATTTAAGTTTATTAATCGTTCAATCCAGTCTAGGGTTCCCGAAACTTATCAATTTAATCGATTTCATTTACTTATTATGTAGGATTACATAATTTGATAAACACTTTTATTTTCTAAGTAACATGCTTTGTTACAATGTTTATTGTTCAAATTATTTCCACATTAAATTCGCGAATTTCCAATTATTTACAATATAATTTAGCACTGGAATTGTGGACAGCTGTCCGAACTAAATTGAATTGAAAATAATCGATAATAATTGCAAGTTTACACGTGTAATGTTGAAACATATTATGTACTAAACCGTCGCGAATAAAAGATTCAAATAAATTTTGTTGCATAGTTTGAAATAAGTTTTTTCTCGATATAAGGTTTGACTTTATAGAGGCTGTTTATAATTCTGCAAACTGTGGTTTTTCGAACTTATTTGTACAACGTTGTGACTAAAATGTCAGTATCGAAAGATACTTTAACAGTTAAGTAATTCAGAACGTTAAAACCCCACTTGGAACAAATATCAAAACCGCGCCCACACCAAACTCCGACTCTAGAACGAACCAATTTTGTTACAAGACGAAATCTGCTATCTAGGTGTCTGGTTTAATAGAACTTTTAACTGGAATTCTGACCTTAACCAGAACTTTTAACCTTAACCACACCCTTTCTAGGGTAGGCAAACCCTTGAACCTGATCTCCACACTCAGAGGACGCTTTAGAGGCTGTCATACAAAAACTCTACATCACACTTATAAAATCTATATTAGGCCACTGATAGACTTTAGAGCTGTTCTATTCTATCCAAACCATGCAGGAATTTCCTGATCATCTCCAAGATATCTAAATCTCCTTGAATCAATCCCACTGTCCCTAAGATGATTCCTACACCATAAAAAAACAAAATCACAAAAAAAAAATTAAAAATAATAAAAATTAAATTAAAAAAATCGAAACAAAAA
Organism: Adranes taylori; assembly: GCA_009867245.2. Taxonomy (NCBI): domain Eukaryota; kingdom Metazoa; phylum Arthropoda; class Insecta; order Coleoptera; family Staphylinidae; genus Adranes; species Adranes taylori. The sequence goes on along the minus strand of WYDF02217876.1, from coordinate 18,657 downwards.
CAAACACTCCCTTCCACAACATCGTAATTTTCTATTTCAGGTCAACTAACACCCACTTACGCCGCCCAGCAAGTACAATAAATATACAAGACCACCAGCTATGGCCAAGGTTTCGCAGGTTGTAAAGCGAATACTATAGCGTATATCTTAACTGCAAGCTATCAGCTTACCATAATTTCTAAAATTTCGAAACAAACAGTCCAAAGTCTCCAAACGATATACAATCCCAACAGGGAGTGGAGTTTTAGTTAGGGTAGAAATCCCATACTGTCGGGTGCACGGGCATCCTTCGCCTTTTGAAGGTTTCTCTACTTTCAACGAAAAAACAAAAAAAGCTTAAGGGGGCATAGGGGGGAAATCATGAAAAACTATATATAGATATATAAACTATTTAATCAGGTTTTAGGCATGAAACGACCAAGGAGCTATAAACCAACAATAACCATGTGTTTCCATTGAAAATATTATGTTATTTAACGAAAGTAAATTATTTTTAGAAATAATCAAATTGACCTTTTAAAATCCTACGCAGATAAGATTTCAACTCATATATTGAAATTCTACACGTTTAAAATTTAAAAAAAAAACTAGTTTAAGATAAGACGTTTTTATTGCTTAGACGTTTAATTACGTGATAGTACACACATTTGAAAAGCGGTTAAGTCGAAGTTATTTATGAGATAACAGATAATATACGTTGACAAAACTTTATGATGTAAATAATGTTCAGTAGCGTTGGAACTAATTATATGTACAGTGGCGTCTGTCTAATTTGCGGGATCTGATATTTAAGGAATAAATGGCATAGTCAAAGTAAATAATTCTGGCAAAATTTATCGAAATCGCTTAGCTGCAAGTAAACAATTTTCCAAGGCCTCCTAAAGGCTGAAATATTGCTTTTCCTAATGAAATAGTTTCCACGTGCTCTAACATGATAGGAGTAGCCTAAGGAGGTCCAATTTACAAACGGTAGAATATTTATTCATCAGTCAACTCTGGAGAAAGGAAACCTAATGATAGGTGGGTCGTTCGTTTTACTCCCCATCTGGAAATCATATGTAATATTTACATAAAACGTGACTAAATGAAAATTGTAGTATATAGCAAAAGTTTGGATAGATACAACAATTTAATATTCATCGAGTTAATATTGTGACGCCAAAAAAATATTAAATATGTTTACTTCTTGGGGTTCCAAGCTAAAAATCTTTAAATAGTTTAAATAGATAGATTTATGGGTAAACGCGATTTATTAGTCGCACGCAAAATAATTGCAAAATAATGGCTTGTATCTTGGAGGCGGTTGCGAGGAAAAAACTTATCGAGATGAAGAAGGAATTATTAGCAAATACGAAAAGAAAGTAATTTCTGACGTGAAGCAATTTTATGCTCCAATATGTTAGAGAGAGATAATTGAAAAAAATATTTATGTGAATTTTAATGAGTAAAAGTAAGATGCAATAAACTACTTCTCGAAGTTTCCGCTCTCCAGGTGTCGACCGAGAATATCGAAACGCCAAACTCCCGCTTACTTGAAATTGCTAAGCACATTAAAAAATATACTTTATTTAGTTCATTTGTCTTGTGAGCGTTATGGCAGATATACAGATGTGGGTAAATATTTTTTGATTAATTATTTTCTGAAACACCGAAGTTCACATGATTTTATTCTCGGTAAGTAGTGTGATTGCAATGTAACTAATTTTCCATTTCAAACCAAGCTAAGAAATCATTAACTCTGAATTAGATGTTGATTACTAGTAATTATATTTTTAATTTTGTATTGAAAATAAAATATATCGATGCTAGTCCACCAATTATGTATTAATTCCTCTCAGATTTCCATTGTAAATTAATTGTTGCTTGATATTTATTTTATTTAATTCCGCCTGTAATGATAACGATGTTGCATCCAAGTTAATATTTATGTAATTTAAAGAAACCTTAATCAGTACTTGTTTTATTAATTAACAAAATTCAGCAAACAATTATAATAATTGCATATAAAAATTAATTATTTAGTGAACTATAAAGAGTTTTTAAAATCAGGCAAAGTGTCATAGTTCATTGTATACTCATAGAGTACATTCTACAAAGCACAAACAATATTTTGAAAATTCTGAGTAAGCCCTAACTTAACATTTGCTCCCTGATTCCGATTGAATTGAGTGTGTTTTGACTGGAAATAGAATTTAATTATCCTGTTGAAGCTAGTTCAATTCCATGTCACAAAAATAAACGTGACAATATTTGGATTTGCAACTTAAGAACTCAAACGAGGCCTTGAAGAAAATAATATACTAACTGCCTTGGAGATTACTACATTATCCTATCTAACATATAGTTAGAAGCAATTACTAGTAATAGTAAAGTAGCACAAAGCGAAACATATAAAGTGCGTTATCAATGGGATTAACTGTCTTGTGCTTAGCTTCATATTATCAAATGGCGCTAATAGGTACACATGTAAAGGTGACATATCAGAAAACAATGTAATATTTAAACTAAACAAACGTCAATTGGTGTTAGACCCTATAAAGGATGCCACGTCACGAAATTGCAAAAATAAGTAAATTCATTTACTATGTACTTAATGAAACTAACAAATCATTAACTTTGACTTAGATGGTGATTAGGTGATTTATATTTATTTGTGTATTGAAAATAAAATATATCGATGGCGTATTAACATGTTGCTAGTCGACCAACTCTGTATTAATTCCTCTCTCAGATTTCCATTGTAAATTAAATGTTACTTGAGAGATATTTTATTTATTTCCGACTGGGAGGAAAGCCTTGTTGCATTAAAATAAATATTTATGTAATTCAAAGAAACCTTAATCAGATTTGTTTTATTATTTACCAAAATTCGGCAACCCCATATAATTGTATTTGCATGTAAAAATAAATTATTTAGGTAACAACAAAGCGTTTTATATGTCATGATGAGTTTTATGTCACGTTAATACGCCATCAAAATATATCGATGGCGTATTAACATGTTGCTAGTCAACCAACTCTGTATTAATTCCTCTCTCAGATTTCCATTGTAAATTATATGTTACTTGAGAAATGTTATTTATTTCCGACTGGGAGGAAAGCCTTGTTGCATTAAAATAAATATTTATGTAATTCAAAGAAACCTTAATCAGTATTTGTTTTATTATTTACCAAAATTCGGCAACCCTTATAATTGTATTTGCATGTAAAACTAAATTATTTAGGTAACGACAAAGCGTTTTACATGTCATGACGAGTTTTATGTCATTTGTGTTTAATGATTTTATGGACAGTATTTATTTTATTAAGGTCGAATCTTGTTTTATAATGGTCAATCAGGCAAAGTATTATACTTCATTGTATACTCATAGAGTACATTTTACAAAGCACAAACAATATTTTGAAAATTCTGAGTAAGCCGTAACTTAGCATTTGCTCTCTGATTCCGATTGAATTGAGTGTGTTTTGACTGGAAGTAGAATTTAATTATCCTGTTGAAGCTAGCTCAATTCCATGTCACAAAAATAAACGTGACAATATTTGGACTTGCAACTTAAAAACTCAAACGAGGCCTTGAAGAAAAGAATATAGTAACTGCCTTGGAGGTTACTACATTATCCTATCTAACATATAGTTAGCAGCAATTACTAGTAATAGTAAAGTAGCACAAAGCAAAACATATAAAGTGCGTTATCAATGCGATTAACTGTCTTGGGCTTAGCTTCATATTATCAAATGGCGCTAATAGGGACACATGTAAAGGTGTCATATCAGAAAACAATGTAACATTTAAACTAAACAAACATCAATTGGTGTTAGACCCTATAAAGGATGCCACGTCAGGAATTTGGAAAAAGAAATAAATCCATTTACTATGTACTAAATCAAGCTAACAAATCATTAACTTTGACTTAGATGGTGATTAATTGTGTATTGAAAATAAAATATATCGATGGCGTATTAACATGTTGCTAGTCAACCAACTCTGTATTAATTCCTCTCTCAGATTATTTCCATTGTAAATTAAATGCTACTTGAGAGATATTTTATTTATTTCCCACTGGGAGGAAAGCCTCGTTGCATTAAAATAAATATTTATGTAATTCAAAGAAATCTTAATCATGCTTTGTTTTATTATTTACCAAAATTCGTCAACCCCTTATAATTGTATTTGCATGTAAAAATAAATTATTTGGGTAACAATAAAGCGTTTTATATGTCATGATGAGTTTTATGTCATTTGCGTTTAATGATTTTATGGGCCGTATTTATTTTATTAAGGTCGAATATTGTTTTATTACGGTCAATCAGGCAAAGTGCCATATTTAATTATATATTTATAGTGTATATTTATGTATGTATATATTTTTCAAACCAAAATAATATTGTCACAATTATGAACTTCATATTTGCTCCCTGAGTCTGTTTTGACTGGAAGAAGAACTTAATTGTCCTGTTGATGCTAGCTAAATATGCAAAATCGTTCAGCTTCGCGAGAAAGTGTTTTTCAATTTCTCAAAAATATTGTTTCTTAGATATATGTTGTTTCTAAAATAAGTGATTCAATTCAACTATCAGGGGAATGTATAAAATCCGGATATTTTAGCGTAGCAGATTGCATACCTCATCATTAATTGGAAGAAGGTGTTTATTTCATTCAAACCACAATAATTCTCAAATACTAGTAAAAATAATATAAAAACGTTTTTGTACAGTTTGCGAAAAAAGACCCTACTGCACTGTTTGAGTAAAAGACTTAAATACGCTCCTGTATACATGTCAAAGTAAATACCAATCAATATAAAAACAATTTTAAGCAAATTAAAAAACACTTAGTGGTTACCTTTATGAAATAAGCTTTCTTCTTTTTAACGGAACTTGTCCAGAACAAAATAACGGCAATTAGTGTACAAGAATTCAAAACAAAATATTACACAATCACTTAAACAAGTAGTTATATTATTAACACAAATAAACAAAAAACGAAAATTATCGTTATTGTATATTGATTCTACATCAATAAGACTTAAAACATCAGAAAATAAAACGTATATTATTACAGCAAAATTAAATCAACACGCACTTGTAGATATGTATCAGCTGATAGCGTATTCGCGTATCAGTTGACGTCACGTGCATAGTAAGACGCAATAAAAACTTCGTATAACAACCTCAAATGCTGTTTCTTGCATGACTGTTCATTCTGTCGTGATGTGGAAATAAATCGCTTAGCGCACTTGTTGCGCTTACACTGCATGGAGTGGGGATACGCTGCGTACAATGATGACACGCCCATCAATGTTTGCTATTCGCGCTACATTGCTATCCCTGCCACATTTCCATCTCTAGCATTGTTCGTCTAGGCTGATTACCGACTTCTACTCGCTGGTTCCGCTTACCTAGACGGCAGAAAATAGCACGTGCTTGCTTATTGCACTGAAATGTGCTACCATTAATGCTTCTTACTACATTATGCAGAAGTATGCATGCCTACAGCTGTTATCTTCTGGTGGCTGCGTGTGAATACTCTTTAGAAATAGATAAACTGTTGTTAATTTATGCTCGAATGGAAATTATATTGTGCTCTTTAATACTAATATCTTATAAAATCTGAAATTAGATTTTAGCTTAATATAGTTTCCATAAAAAAGAAACTATATTATCTGTATGAGAAAATTATTTGCAGGGGGGACTTTAATTTTAATATCTTGGATACCGTTCACCCGAGTTGGTAATATCTCAAGCTTTCTCTTAAGTCCATATATTTGTTCCAAGTTATTCTAAATCTACCAGAACGATTTCTGATAAAACAACGCTGCTTGACATTGATTAGATGACAGATGTCAACTGGGTGACGCAATCTCGTAGAGTTTTGTTTCGCTCGTCAGACGAACATTATAAACTAATGTTCGTCTGGATTACTGAAAATGTGAAAATTCTCATTAGGCTCAGAGACCAAGCCAGGAATGTATTTAAATTTCAAATAAATTCAGCTACAATCGACACTAGCAGTAATCCATTCTATTCCATCCATTCCTAAAAAATGATACCAATCAATATAAAGACTTGCCGTACCTAAAAAACAAAGGGCCTTTTAAAGGGATTTTCAAAAATATTAGGACGTAGCCGAAGAGAGAAAAATCATACCGGAGAATCAATTGGGCTTTATGAAGAAGCTACACAGATGCCAATAACACTGAAGGCCAAGGCAAATTTAAGAAAGGACATGTATATGTAGCATTCCTGGATGTTGAAAAAGCCAACGGCCTACGGCCTATCAAAATCACAAGCTCCTTCCTATAAGACAGATCATCATCATCAGCCTCCACGCGTCCACTGCTGGACATAGGCTTCTCGTAAGTCTTGCCATTCCTTTCTATTCTGTGTCGGCTTGTATCCAGTGTGATACGTCTTATATCATCTGCCCATCTTGTCGGTGCTCGTCCTCGCTTTCGGAATGCTTCGTATCTTTGTCTCCATTCAAGAATGTTTCTCGTCCAGCGATCACCGGATGCTTTGGCAACATGCCCGGTCCAATTACATTTCAGTGTGGTTATCCTTCTGATAGCATCTGCAATGCCAGTCCGTATCCTTATTTCTGTATTTGGAATTTTGTCTCTCAAAGGTACACCCAACATGCTTCGTTCCATTGCCCTATGGGCGACCTGAATCTTGTTTATCGTGTTTTTAGTTAAAGTCAGCGTCTCCGCTTCGTACGTCAGCACTGGTAAGACACACTGGTCAAAGACCTTTCTTTTGACGCACCTTGGTATGTCTGATCGTACGATTTGTTTGAAATTTCCAAAGGCTGTCCAAGTAAGTCTTATCCTTCTTTGAAGTTCGGCAGTTTGGTTGTCTCGACTCACACGAATTTCATGTCCTAGGTATTTACTGGGCGATACCAGCTCGACCTCATTATCATTCAGGGATATTTTGCTACTGACTACGAGGTTTGTTATAAACTGCGTTTTAGAAGTATTAATTTTTAGTCCTAAATTTTTGGATGCTACTTGGAGACTTTCCAACAATTTTTATGGCGTTGTCGACTCGTTCCGAAATTAGGACTATGTCGTCATTAACCTTAGATGATTTAAATTTTCGGAGTTTATATTTATTCCCAGATCATCCCAATTTATCTCTTTGAACAAATATTAAACAACGTTTGTAAATAATTTAGGTCATATGATGTCTCCTTGTCTGACACCTCGCTCTATTCGAAATTTTCTAATTTCTTCGTGGATTGTGACCCATGACGTTGTAGTTTCATAGATGTTTTTAATGATTTCAATATAGCAGTGATGTATTCGACAATCAGCAAGAGCTAGAAGCATTTTCTCTTGTTCAGTGGTTTCAAACGTGGTTTTCATAATCCATAAATATAAGGATAAGTGGCTTTTTGTATTCAACATATTTTTCAGTTAAGGTTTTTATGAGTTGAAGATGGTCGTTTGTTCCGCAGTTACGGCGGAAACCGGATTGCTCTCTTGGTTGGTAATTGTCGAGTTTATTTATTATGATTTTTGTGAAGAGCTTATAAATGTGTAAAAGTAGGCTTATGGGTCGATACTTTCTCAAGTCAGCAATATCGCCTTTTTTTGTGTATGATGACTATTACAGCATTATGCCATTGAGAAGGTGTAGTACATTTGAGGAGACATGTGTTGAAAAAGTTTTTGGATAACACGAAATAAAGTTTCACCTCCTTCCTTGATACACTCAATCGTCGTCTCCTGGTGATCTATTGTTTTTCATTTCTGAAAGAGAGGATGTGATTCATCCAAAGATATATTTGGGATATTCTGTGATACGATATTTTGAATTTTTGGTATCCGCCCTGCCTTCGGCCCATCCGTCTCTTGCGAGTATCGTTCATTATAAAACTCCTCAGTAATCTTCAAAATTTCGGCTTTATTTGTTTTGATGTTACCGCTTTTGTCGGCGAGTTTCGACAAGTTCCTTCTGCCTTCAGCCAGGTTTCTACGAAATACCTTTAGACTCCTATTATCCTCAATAACTTTTGATGTATGGTTATTGTTGTTTGTTCTAACATCATGTCTGACAGACTTGGATATATCTTTGTTCAATTGTCTTAGGTTAGCGTTATTTGCTTTGTATTTGTCTTTTATACCTCTCCTTAAGTCCATGATATTTTTTGTACTTTGGCTCAGTTTTTCTTTCCTAGTTCTAGTTGTTATGCAATGATTCCTTTGAGCTTCCCTTAAAACATTGTTGATTTGCGTAGTTAATTCATCCACATTTATCTCATCCTCTTTTAAATGTTCTAGGTTTTGTATTTTTCTAGTTATTTCCTCCTGATATGCCATTCTGCCCTCCTATAATGTCCATTTCGCATTTTGGGTATTCGATAACATCTTTACTTTGGCCCTTATCATCTGATGATCACTTCCTGTTGACAAGTTATTAAATATAGTGACATCTTTTATAATGTTCTTTTTGTCTGCAGATACTGCAGAAGACAGATACTTCAGAGTAAAGATCGGGTCCGAAATATCACAGGAATGCAAAGCATAAGAAGGAGTACCACAAGGTTCGCCATACTCACCAATCCTTTTCAACATGTATGTGAGAGATATCCCAAAATTTGAAAAGAACAAAATAGCGGTCTTCCAATTTGCTGATGACACGGCAGTGGTGGTGAATAATACATGTCGCAGCATAGCAAAAGAAAACCTAGAAAAAAGTTTAAACATGATAGGAAAAATACTGCGATAATCTGTAAATCGGAATAAACACGGAAAAGACTTAGGTTCTTCAATTTAATGACAAAGGACCACCTAGGAACTACATACATTTCAAAAACAAGGAGATAGGCATAAGGAGACGGGCTACGTACCTGGGAATAAACTGGACTTCCGCTACCACAACAATAATTAATCTTCAATAGCAAGGAAATTATACAACATATTAAAAATTCGACGTAATCGCTATCCCATCTTTCACATTATAACTCGTCTATTAAGTTCAATTAGCACAATAGTTGTTTAGGGTTACCTCGCCTACCCCACCTATGAATCCCCCCTACCTATGAATCCACCACTCCACATATTTGCGTACGGCGCGGATAGTTTCGCTGTCCAGTTTTACGCGGCCTACGGCCGCTCTTGACTCACTTTTTCCCAGTATTTGCCTACGGCGCGCTGTCCGATTTCCCATGGCTTAAATTTTTTTTTGCGTAGGAAGTGGAGAATTTTCAAAAGACAATGGATGCCCGATGCCCAATAGTTTGCGATTTTTACCCACTAAACTCCACTCCCTGTTGGGATATTATACTTGGTTAGTGAATTTATTGTATGAGGCTTTAGGATTTATCATCCTCTTCAGCCTGGAACTGCCTTAAAATCGCTATTGACTCTCTTTTCTACTACTTTCTTAAAGAGAAGTTTGACGTGCAAAGCACGCCAGATTGCTTTGGCCTTCCTCAATTCATTTATACAAGAATTCGCTTACCCATTAATTCTCTGGTTCCCAGATTTGCCTACGGACTGCTGCCGTGTTTGACTTACTTTTTCCCCGCTGCCATTTTTGAGTCCCTTTTTCCGTATTCGCTTGACGCAAAATTGAGGTCCCTGTGTCTTAAGCATGTTACCCCAAGTTTAGTTTTTTAACTTTCATAGGAACTGAAATATTTAATGTAGTACAATAGCTGTTTTCGAAAAAATGGATCGCACATTTTACAAAACAAAAAACACCCTGTATATATCTTAGTTTGTAATTTTACAAAAAAATAATTCAAATAAAATTGAACGAGCTTTTGGTACCCTATGAAATAAAGTTTATTCAAGTGTACTGTCTTTTATAGTTCCTGAGATATATCGGAAAGATTGTAACAGTTTAAACGTGGCAATGTCGCGTTCTACATCAGTTTCAAGCATGGCACTAATTTCTTTCGACTAATACAAGATACTATATGCGATCAAAATTTCAGTGTTTTAGTTGTAAAACTGAATATCTGAATAAAATGAACATTCTGCACTCCTCTCAAAATTATAATATGCACCCGCCACTGATAACAACATTTATTCAATTGCAAAAGCACAGTCGATAGCTCTCATACAACGTAATATATTTTTTCCTGTAACTTTGTATATATGAGCTATTATTTAGGCCTTACATGTATATATGACTGTTGAATGTCGGTTGCCATGGCGAGAAATGCGAATTTTTAAGTTATTAAGGGTCATATCTTTGAAACGATAAGAGTTAGACCCATCATGTGAATATCATTTTAAATAGAATTACAAGGGCTATCGAAGTGTATAAAAATATACAGAGTGTTACTAAAAAGTTTTTTGAAAAATAATTTATTGCTGAAAATCGGTTCAGTGCATTCAGTTATTCGTATTGGTACAGTTGAGGCTTCTTATACATACGCTCCCCGAGTTTCGTTTTCCTACTTTCCTATTAAAAATATTTTCAATCTTTGAACGTGGGAACGTCGCGTTCTCTAGAATACAGAAACATCGGACTTCTTCTGTTCGACGCATAATACGAGCCGCTATAAGTGTGCAAAATTTCAGCTTCCTAGTTTAAAAAGTGATTTATTTTGTGAAAAAAAATGGCGCATTTTCGTCATAATAGATTTATAAAAAAATTGTTTTTGCGGAACGTGGCAACGTCGTGTTCTGTACAAGACACAGACATCGGACTTCTTCTATTCGACGCATAATACTGGCGGAATATTTCTTACAATGCGACGGGTGAGATTATTGATTCCGGGAGTTGTGTTTTTTCCCAATTTGAGTGTTGAAATAATCTCTTCAGGGCTGATCTGGAAGATGACGTCATCGTTTTCAGGAAATGTTGGTCAGAGAAAACCCGAAGGTTTTATGCAAACAAACTTTGGAAGGGGCTCGAAGAAAACCAGCAGTTTCCAATAGCGTGATTTGCTTAAACTTGATCTAACCAATTACAGTGAATTGGGCTTTTATAACTGCAATATTTTGAGTACAAATTCCTAACATTCTGCGTAAATTTGGCCTTTCTATCTTTGATCTATCTTTTTGATCTGGATTATTTGTAATTATCTATAACCAATCAGAATATTTCCCGTACTGCTGATTAATAATTTCTATGTAAGAAATTAATACTCGGCAAGGGTAATTAGTACCTGCCTCTTATTTACAACAAGGTGTGTTATAATTAACAATTATTACTTACTTTTCGCGCATGCGAACTACGACTTTCCTCATAATTTGGAAGTATTTGCTCTGTACAACTTATTTTTTACCCGTCTGAACAAATCATGAATCTTCCGTCGCTAACTGTTTTTTGTTTGTTTATTTTTTCTCTGTCGTCTATAATTATTAATAAGTAGACAACATTTTCTAATAGTGAATTTATACTTTTTACATCAAAGTACATTTTGTTATGTTTAACAGTTATTTAACTTTTCACTACATTACAATATGAAAGATCAAATAGGTACAAATTTTCAAAACATATGTCGACGCTACTGAATCAAAATTATTAATCACCTTCACAACCTATCAATAAATGACCCATATTCTACGTAACATCTGTATGGTCCCTAAATACATATTTTCAAATTTCCACATTATTATACTTGGATCAATATGCATGATAAACAGATTTACTTTCAAGACGTTCGATCTTATGATGAGGGAGATTTGGTACAGTGAAGTCTTTGTAGGTAGCTTCGAAAAGAAAGTGGCTGCTGTTGCTAGCTAGCACGAGCTTATTATTTTCTTTGTCATAACTATTTATGATTGATAGGCTTTAGGTTAGGAATTCTAAAGACATTTTCAAATGTAACCGAAATTTTGTTGTGAATAGTTTAATTTTGGTAGGTATAAGCATATAAGTGTGTTTACTGAATAAATTTATAAGTGTGGATTACATTACTTTTCGCGTAAAATCATTGCGGAAAGCCATAAAGATTAAAATTGCTAGTGCGTCTATTTATGATGCACCACCCCATTATGTAATACTTTAACTTCGAAGTTTATACTCATATTTTTTACATAACCTTTTTTCCATTCTATCATTTTGGATGGATTGGAACTTTCAATCCAATTAACCTCCTCCTCTAAATTCGCCACTAACTGATGCTTTAATTTTTTTAATGAAACAACGTGCAGAATCATCAAATGCCGAACTGCACCCGGTGCACACAACCGTGTGGAATTAGACCTACTAAACACCATCCCATGTAATAAGTGGTCTACATAAGGAGATTAGTGAATTTATTTGAGGGAGGCTTGCTTTAGGAGTTATCATCTCCATCCGCCTGTGACTGGTAGTGAGTGGATTAGTTAGAACAAAGCTTTTCACAGGCAGCTTTTGACAATGTTATGGCAGAACATAGCCCTAACATTATCAATTGATGAGGAAATTGAAATTTGAGTAAGTGGCATTAACTAACTTTGTTTCATTAGATGAGTACTGTAGTATAGCATGTTCCTTTAAATAAATTAAATAAATAAATTGTGTAACCACGGCACTGAAAAAATCAGCCCATAAAATAAAACATAAATACAGTTGTGGTGTACAAACGTGCTTATGCGCATTGGCTGCTAACGCTGTGTATGATTGTTGTGCGCTGCTTGCTACATACATTAGCAGTGTCTAACATGTGCTGAAGGGAACGCATGTAAGCGTTTTCCATCCGTCCATGTTGTGAAACTAACAGCGTCCACTAATAATCTATATGTGTATTGACTTGTCGTTGTTCGTTAATCAGTTATTGCTGCACTGTGATGTGTGGAGCCCGTATCAGAAAGTAAATGATGTGTGGTTGGCTAGCCGCTGAGCGAAAGTTGAGTGACGGCTCAGGTCTATGAATAGCGAGATTTGAATAGAAATATTCAATTTACTTTATGAACTCGAAGCAGCTGCAGCAGCCAGTAGTCGACGACTAGCCATGCCGAGACAATAACCAGAGCGACAGCCAGCGACAATCGCCGGATAGGTAACGCATTTGGTAAGCGATTTCATATATCTTACACAGTTGTACGGGGTTAATTTTAGTCATACCGACGAGCGACGCAGTGTTACGTCTACGTAGTAATCTTCTCTCTGCATTATTCGCTAGAGTGTATAATTCTAACCTGCGGGTTGAATTTTGACACTCGACAACAGCAACACCGACGAGGCATGTATTGTTACGTGTCATATAGTGATGCCTATTATTCCCGTCATTGTCATTGCCCGACTCATTTTGGTATAGTAAAAGACTCCGCCTCTGCGTTGTATTAAACCTAGCTTTTACATACTTCACGCATAATTTTCATTTTATCACCGCACGTATGCGCCGCTTGTATTCATTTGTATTTAATTACTTATCCGCTAACCGCCATTATTGCCCTTTAGACAGATTTGATATTTGATTAAATAATATTTAGTTTTGCATTTATATTACTTCTTTGTTTGTATTAATTGGAAGAACCAATAGATGTATTTTGTAAAATCTTAAATGGACTTTCACTAATTAGCAGAAAAATTCTTTTTCCTCTGCCCACAAGAACACGATCACCTGGACTACTCACGAACTCGCAGCTGCTCGTGCCCTCAGTAAGTCCACTAAGGACCGTGGACAAGCAAAAACAGTTCCAGTGTGTGATCTCACGTTAAACTAACCTGGTGCCCGAGGATCATACTTCCGGAAGATATTAAAATTCTGAAGTAATCATATATTTGTTTGCGGCATTTGTAACAATTGCTAGAACTCCCCATTAGCAGAGTCAAATTGGGAGTCTGTCACAATACCTTTATTGTTTACATGCTTGAATTGCTTGAAATAGAAAATAGGGCAACGGAAAGTGTGTATTTTTTACTTTTGTTTTGTTACTTTTCGATTTTTGTTTTATTTCATTAAATTCTATGTGTGTTTTGCTTTTTATTTTTATTTGTAGCTTTGGCAACGATATCAATTTATAGAAAAAGGGTCAAGTATATTTAGAAGATGCTCAAGAGGTTCCTACATTGTTTGAATAATACGAGCTGATCGGATTGAAGCAATGGGTGGGTTATTGGATGGAATCTGCATCTCGTTTAGATTATTTGGCATGAAACTATTTTAGGCGATCTGTAACACCCTAAGCAACTACTATAAGTGTCGATGGCAATTAAAACATGAAAAATTGCTAATGACAGTACAATACGTGTATATGCTTTAGCAAACAATCTCAACAAGATGTAGTCGCTTTAAGTCACCAGTTTTAGGGTATTGCTCAAGACGTAATTGCTAAACCATCAGATTTTTAATTTTTCTAGAAAACTCACAAAAATCAAATTTCAATTTTTTGAATGTCCGCTGTATATTATTTGTATATCGACTCTCAGAGAACCTCTATGGTTACAAATCTAGTTACTTTTTTCATTTTAAATCTAGTAACATTTTTAAATCTAGTTATCTTTTCTTTGAAATTTAAAAATTCAAATTTCGCGACAATTAAATGCAAAAGGACAATGCTGTTGTCAGCCATATTGAATTTTTTTAACAGCTGTAAAAGTTTATCCAATCACATTTCAATATTCTTAATACATTTTTTTACAACATTTTTCTTAATGTTCATTAGTTTTATATCGAGTCTCGTAGTACAATCATTGGACGCTCATGCTCCGTACACGCGAGCGCGCACGCTGCCATCTTCTTCTTGAATTTTGAATCTCTCTCTCTCTCTCTCTCTATATATATATATATATATATATAGTGATAAAGCTAGTCACTTTTTCAAATCTACTTACCTTTTTCAATTTTAAAAATTCAAATTTTGCGCCATTTAATAACAACCGGAAATGTTATGTCCGCCATATTTGAGTGTTTTTGACAGCTGTTAAACTCTCAAACTATTTGCTATACCCAAAAATACCGCTCCACGGAACGGTTACCATTTGAGAGTGATTATGGAACAGGTTCTGGTGGCTACGGTGGAATCGGCCATAAGTAACTACTCTCCGCAGATAGTGCTTCTAAACATAGACGTATACATAGATCTCATAGACATAGCCATAGCCGTATACATAGATCTCATATACATAGATCTGAAATGAAAACTGAATCGGTGTGCTTGCTTGCGCGTTTGTGAGGGTTGAATATAGAACAGCTGTGTGAGCCTAGAAATTATCTAAACTGCATTGCATTATTTAGGTCGGCAATAGAACATTTAGTTAAATGTTCTATTGAAAATAATTCCAAAAAAACAGACCGCGTCGTGTAGCAAAATGGGTTGAATCCAGAGTCGGAGTCGAATATGGGTCGCAGTTTTGAAATTTCCTTTTAAAGAAGTTGCAATGCTGAATAAAGATAGATTGGATGATGAATGATGCGGATTAGCACTTCATGAATTTTTGAAATAAATTTCGGAAATAACTAGAGATTTTGTAATATGAAAGGAACAACAGGAAAAGAACAGCCTAAACCTAATTCTTTTGAAAATAAGTTTTTGCTGTAGCATTACAGTATTTACAAGTTATATATGATGTTTTTGGTTTTACAAGCAGCATTTCACAAGAAAGTGAAAGAAAATATATGGATTAAGCTAAAAGAAATCGAAATGTTAGAAAGAATAGAACAAGTATGCAAGAGTTGAAAATTGCTACTTTGAATGGTTTGAAATAAGGAAGGGAGTAAAATAAGGATATCCAAATAAGTGGAAGCTAGCTTAGATTTGGAAAATGTTTTGAGAAATTGACAGTCTGGAGGGGTAATGATTGGGAAAGAGAGAGTGTGGTCATTGTGATATGCGGTTGATTTCCATGGGAAGAACGAAAGAAGAAATGAACGAAATGAATGAAAGGGTGAAATAGTGTATCGAGGAAAGAGGTTTACAAGTGACTGAAAAAATGAAAACAATGGTGTGTAAGACGGGTCATAGGAGGAATAACAAAAACGAAAAGTTTGAGTTAGAAGGAAAAGTGATGTGGGTAA
The DNA here is from genome assembly GCA_009867245.2 of Adranes taylori. Classification (NCBI taxonomy): domain Eukaryota; kingdom Metazoa; phylum Arthropoda; class Insecta; order Coleoptera; family Staphylinidae; genus Adranes; species Adranes taylori. The sequence continues at coordinate 2,747 of WYDF02217876.1, read as the reverse complement.
TTCTGTTGACACGTGGGTAATTCTAGCGTAAATTGGAATTATACACCCACTCAACGCCTAGTAATACGTGGAGGTTACAGTACGTCGAGGTTAGAGTGACTAACACCAATGTAAGCCAAAAGTATACACTCTAATGAGGGTATGTAAGGCACTATTGCCGACGCGCAACACCTTGGACTCCGTCGATGTTGCTGTTGTCGAGTGGCTAGGACCAGCGAAAGCGAGTATTAAACACCTTAGTGGAATAACTACTGTAAGACAAGTAACATCTCATAATACGTGCATGTTACTATAGTCGGATGGTTAAGACCTGCGTTAGCCAGTATCGTACACTCTCGCGGATAGTGCAGAAAGGAATCACTGTGTAACGCCTTGTAATTCGTCAACGTTACTTTCAGTTGAATATGAAGTAGGTTGGTGAAGGGGTATGAAAAGAAACAAAGCTATTCAACATACATACAATTCAATCAAGCAGTTATGACATAGAAAATCGGTCACTTAATGTGTTACTAGGTCGACAACAGTCGCTGATTGTCCCTCTGCTCTGCCTGGCATGGCTGGCTTCTTATCCTGGACGGCTTTCCTTCGAGTTCGCAAAATTGGAAGTAAATTATTATGCCAAAAATATGGCTATTTATAGACGGGAGGCCTCGCTCAACTTTTACTCTGCTATACGAGTCTATGTGTGGCCATCCGCATATTTTTTATTACGCGACACTGCCTAACGTGACGATGTAACAGATAATTATTCTGTTAGCGGCTTTCCCGTGGATTACAATGGAACATAGTAGTTTATGCGGTGGCAGTAGCAGATATGCGATATACCACAACGTACCAGTGAACGGTGCCAACCAGCACACTATATAGAGCAAACGCAACTCACAACAAACGCAGACAATGGGTATGTTACCAGCATACCACACAACACAGTACGGCACAGCAGAGCGAGCAACAGTCTATGTCTCTCTGTTGCATGTAGTAGAAGGTAAGAGTTGTGCGAGAACGTGGCGTCTTCGTAACTTTATTATTTACAAACTGAATGTATTGTTTCAAGTTCATTTCTAATTCAGGTTTCCCAAATCTCATTTATTTAATCGATTTAAATTATTTATTATAAAGAATTACGTAAGTTAATGGATACTTTAAACTCCTCAGTAACGCACTTCATTACAAGTTTGATAGAGGGATAGAAGTCGATGTATACTAACATTTATGTGTAGGATACAGCAAAATAGATTTTGTAAGCTATTGTCCAGGAAGAACATCAACATTTCTGAGTAAAATTCATTATTTTCTGTGTCCTACATATCGAAAGAGATTTCCTGAGGTAGTGTGTTTAATAGCTCAGAAAATTCATTTTGGCTCAACATATTCGGAGCTATCACTTTCTGGCAATAACACGACTTATCTATTTATTCTTAAGTGGTGCAGATATTAATAAATCTTGTGCAGAAACTCGAGAAGCCTAAATGAGATTAAAGATTAAAAACTATGAAAATTAGTTATAAAATCAGTGCCAACTCTACGCATGGATACACTGGGCACTGGCCAGGGGCCTCGCACCTTTCGGGGGGCACAAAAATATTATGCCTTTTACGTTTAATTTGTATGGGATCTCAAGAATTAAAAGTGCCCAGGGCCACATAAATTTTAAAGACGAGACTGATCAAGATAGAAAGTGTTCATACACTTGATGTATATTTTAAACTACACAAAATAGTTACAACTCGTCGTATACTATATATAGTATATGCATATCACTAAAAATTTCTCTTTATATCTATAAATTTATGTAATTTATTATATATTTATGCGCGACATAAAAAGAATCTTTTATTAATATTTAGTAATCCGTGTGTGTGAACACTGTGAACGTTAAATATAGTCTTTAGCAAACTCATTTATATGGTAGAAAATCAGATTAAAAACTATATTTATAATGATATCTGTACGGTACTTTACAGAATCGCTTGCTTATAATGTATTTAGAGCAATAAAATATTTTCTTTATGTGTTTATACATATTATAAACTAAGGACTTTATAGATAAATATGATATTAATATTATTGTTATTTAACTTCCATGAAATAATCAATTAAAATTTATAATATTTTGCTAACATTATAAATACATACTAAAATAATTATTCAAAATGAAATTCATAATTTATTTTAAATTAATCTGTGAATTGCTGTTTATACTATTAAAACTGTACGGAACTGTTCTTACGGTAGAATCCGCCAAGATCCTCATCTCAACTCATTCTAAACGTCATCTATGACGTCGCACTGTCATTTCTGGTGTCTATCACAAATAGTTTGTGAGTATGACAGTGGTCATTTGAAAAACCAAGATGGCTGATGACTGTTCATTTCCGGGTTGGAAATTTGAATTGCGGGCATGCGCCGGAGGCTCTCAATTTGAATGTTGATAAATGTACTTAGATTTGAAACTAGAGGCTAATTACTCATTGTAGTCTTTTCTAATACTATACTAATATATATTTTGTACTGTATGGATATGCAAAGTTGTTCAGAAGAAAATGAACCGACTTCAAGCATCGTCATGGAATTAGAAGGAGTTTAAATGAAAAATTATCTAAGTTTGAATCATTGTCAGAGGGACGCTGTAGTTGCCGTGCGGGTCTTTCTGGAACACTCAGTTCCTCGTTTCCCCTAGGTTATATTTGCGCGTGGGGGCCTATATATATATATATATATATATATATATATATATATATATTCTA
>WYDF02217765.1:5743-21247 GCA_009867245.2 Adranes taylori | reverse complement strand
GGAACGGCAGTGAAGAGAGTCAGATGGTGAACTCGAGTGTGTGGCCTATGCTCCACACCGGAGTAACAGGAACTTAGTCAAGTAAGGCAATATATTTTAAAACCATTTGAATTGTGACCCTCTTATTCATAGATGATGAAAATAATGTAAGCAAAAGAAACGGGCAAAAGAACAGTATTACTCCCTCCAAAAATAACGTCTTTCTTTAGGTTTTTGGGTTTCATTTTATTTCCGGTTTGCAGCTGTACCAGATTGCCGCTGAGGTGAAAAAATTTAACTGTTTTGAGTCCTAACCACAAACATTCATATCCTCATCAGTTAATCACAGTCTAAGTAGGTTAAAATCTACAAACAGAAACAACAGCAATAATCGATAAATAACATATTTTGTTCATAAACCATTAATTTGAAATCATTGATGCTCGAAAACACTATTTATAATTGCTTTCATACATAATTCGTTTCTATCTTAATTACACAATCATTTTATTTATAATCTTATCACTTTTGATACACAAAATTTTACTCTTTATACAATAAATCCCTATGACAACGACTACGTTATGTTATATTGGTTTTCATTTGTTATCAATAGATATGCATATTGAAACGTTTCCAATAGTATGTTATGTAGAGATTATGCGAAGCGACATCAAATATCATTATTTAATGAGTTTATCAATTATTTATTTAGAAGCGCCTTCTAATAAAGTTTAAAAGCAAATATGTTCTGATTTCCCACACAAAATATTTTGCTGATATAAAAATAGTGTAAATCAGTATTATATGATATAGTCCTACTCATCAGTTAGTAAAAAATTAATTAGAATTAATAAAGTTATGCGGAGATATTCTCAAGGAAGTCCAAACAACAGACTTTTTTTTGGGAACTTTGGTGGTGAATTTTAGAAAGTACAGCATCTATAGGAAGCTCAATATAATTTTCAACCAAACATTGTACAAACTTGGAAAGAACAAATTGCAGTGCAAAAAGAGCTGATATACATTCAGCGCCTTCACAACGTGTATCGCTATCTTGTTCAAACCTGTCAATGCACTCTAACATTGTCTTTTTCAGTTGTTGGTTAAAAGTCATTGGATTGTGTGCAGCCTTCATGGTTTTTATCTTTTTTCTCCTTTTGATAAACTCAACGCTCATTCCATGAATTTGCAATTACTTTTAAACGTGTCACCCACGACATTATTCCATAAACACGCATCTTCTTAAAGCAATTAAATAAGAGGCTTAACAGTCTCGTGAAGAGCATTCCATCTTGTTTCAGAAAATCGCTTAACTATAACTTCAACATTTGTCAGATGGATCGTCCATCGATGAATACAATCTGAGAAAAAGCAGCACAAAATTTTCTAAGCTCCCAAAAGAGAGTCCACATATAATGAGAGAGTAATTTTTTCAGGGTACAATCAATGCTTTGAGATCAATTTGTCGTATCCATGTCGACGGCACATTGTTATATCCATACAATCCCATTCAGTAACCTTCAAAATATGTTCCGTTATGTCAACAACTTATTTCCAGTTACAACAATGATTCCTTCATTTCAACTTTTTTGTTATGTATGTGACTAATGATTTCACTTATTTGATCTATGTGCGAGATGTCCGGCGTGCTGCCAAAGATGATACAAAATAACTATGTCCAAAAAAATTTAACATAATGTTAGATTGTTATCTTCAATTTCTAGAAGGAAGGTTTACGTAGAAATAAAGTTGGGATGTTCAGTTTCAGAGATTTCGATCAGATTCTTGGACTCTAATACTGCAAAGAGATCTGATATACATTTCGCGCCATCAAAACGTATATTTCTTTTTTGTTGCAACCTGTCAATGCACTCGAACATTGACTTTTTCAGATCTTGGTTCAAAGTCAGCGGCTCCTCTGCAGGCTTCATTTGGGCATAATTTTTTTCTCCTGGCAGTTCTTCTTTTTACTGCAAGCATACCCAATTCTTCACATATGTCTCTACAAATTGCAGTGTTTCCTTAACAAGGTCACTGTTTTTATCTTTTTGTTCCTCCTGATAAACTCAAAGCTAATTCCGTGAATCTGCAACTACTTTTGAATGTGTCAACCACGACATTATTCCTTAAACACGCATCTACTTAAAGCAATTAAATATAGACTTAACACTCTCGTAGTGAGCATTCCATTTTGTTTCTGAATGTCGCTTAACTGTAACTTCAACATTTGTCAGATAGATCGTCCAGTCAGGATAATCTTCTGTTTGGATAATCTTCCGGTTTTAGATACTCAACTCGTTGGAAGTGATAAGGATGTAATGTCCCTGGATTTAGTTCTCTCCACGGCGCCCAGAATATTTTAAGGCTTTTGCCTTCATCCCTATAATCCACGAAATTCATTAAAAGTTCCTACATCCCTCCCTCTTTGTACAATATTTACAAAACCAAATCGTTCCCTATAAAATCGAGCCGCATTTTGTTCACATTTTTCATATGTTTAAACAATATCCATTAATTTAATATTCCTGAAATCACCTCATACAAAGATCTATTAAAGAGAAAGAAAAAATTCTCAAATTTACAATTATCTATCCAAAATAATCACAAGCATTTACAAAAATGAAAACACTTCATATGGTAACCTTTCAACTATCAATCTTGTTATAAATTAAATTATAAAGCTATAATTTAAGGAACAAGCAATTTATAATTCAATAACGCAGGAAAAACTGATATTAAAAAACCATAGACAAATATGACAACACCGTCATTGAGATAGAATCCTCCGTGCGCAAGATATACTTAAGTATAGAAATTTTTGGGAGTAATTCCGTTTGACTGAAATAATGTCCTCAATAAAATACTAATTTAGGTGAACCTTGTATTATTACCATAAAGTTTTTTCTACTAACGTTTGGGGTAATTGCCTACGTATGAACAACCATTAACATAGCTTTAAGGTAAAAGGACGACGACAACAATAGTGGTGGTTGTAGGAAGTAGCTTTACGACATCAAGACACTAGAAGCAGTGCATTGAAAACCCCTTCTGCTAAAATACGTGGAATTATGATCAATCGAATTCGTCGAAAGCACAAAAGAGTGCAAGGCTTAATGACTTATTTAAAAATGAGTCGTGGAAATACGTTAAGCCGCAAAACTTAAAATCCTAAGAATAAAAATTTCGTACAAATATTGCAATGCAAAAATTTCCTTTACGTGTGAATAACCATTAACATAGCTTTAAGGTAAAGGGACGACGGCAATAGTGGTTATTGTAGTAAGTAGCTTTACGACATCAAGAAAGTAGGAGCATTGCATTGAAAACCCCTTCTGCTAAAATGCGTAGAATTATGGTCCAATCGAATTCGTCGAAAGTACAAAAGAGTGCAAGGCTTAACGACTTATTTAAAAATGAGTCGTGGAAATACGTTAAGTCGTAAAACTTAAAATAATAAAAAAATTTCGTACAAATATTGCAATGCAAAAATTTTCTTCACGTGTGAATAACCATTAACATAGCTTTAAGATAAAAGGACTACGATAACAATAGTGGAGGTTGTAGTAAGTAGCTTTGCGACATCAAGACACTAGAAACATTGCATTGAAAACACCGTCTGCTAAAATTCGTGGAATTAAGATCCAATCGAATTTGTCGAAAGCACAAAATAATGCAAGGCTTAACGACTTATTTAAAAGTGAGTGGTGGAAATACATTAAGTGGTAAAACGTAAAATAATACGAATAAAAAAAATTACGTATGAATAACCACTAGCATAGATTTAAGGTAAAAGGAGGATGGCAATAGTGGTGGTTGTAGTAAGTAGCTTTACATAAAGACACGAGAAGCATTGCATTGAAACCCCCTTCTGCTAAAATGCGTGGAATTAAGATCCAATCAAATTCGTCGAAAGCACAAAAGAGTGCAAGGCTTAACGACTTATTAAAAAATGAGTGGTTAAATCGTTAAATACGTTAAATCGTAAATCTTAAAATTAATAACAATAAAAAAATTTCTTACAAATATTGCAATGCAAAAATTTCTTTTACATGTGAAAAACCATTAACATAGTTTTAAGGTAAAAGGACGAGGACAACAATAGTGGAGGCTGTAGTAAGTAGTTTTACGACATCAAAGCAGTATGGCAACTGCCGAAGCACCGGGGCTAAATAATACATGATATAACTATAGACTACTTAAAAAAGTTTCTAGCTTCAGTACATGCTATACGATAATAGTATTTTCAACAAAAAAGCATCACACGGAATTTTATCAACCATAAAAAAATGAATATAATCAAATGAAAATATAAATTTCTTTATCAAAATGTACAAACCTGTAGTTCCGCCTGCGAAACATCGATTTCACCTTTATATACAAACTCGATGATGAACTTGAGATCGGCGTATCCGACATCTTGAGGCATAATGATCGTGGGATGCTTGCACGGGTTCTCTAAAAGGAGTTTTTGAAAGTAAGACGAACACGCCGACAGCACGACCTGTACAAAATAGAAAACAGTATAAGTGAGCATTGTACATAAATAAATGATTAGAGAAAATAAAATAAATTTGATGAAAATATTGATATAGTAAATTAAGACATTATATAGTCCCTAGCCATAAAAGTTATGATGAAATATAAATACGATAAAATTTTTATAAGACACATTTCAAAGCTAAAATGGTTATTTTTTACTAAAGAAAATTTTTCATTGGTTAAGAATTTACTCTAAGTGACCATTAAGTAGGATTCAAAGCCAACATTCCAAAGAGGTGCACAAAATTCTTATTCAGATGTTACGCGTGCTCTGGAAAATATGACGCAACATATGAAAGGATGAAGTGCTGGATCCTGAGAGTTTGAGCGACCATATGTATATAACTTACAGTGTCGACGAGGGAAAATACAACAACCAAATAAGCACAAATGGAAAAGGATGGTCTATACGAAAACTAGATAAAAACGTTCCTTCATGTAATTGATGCACGCACAAAAGACAACCTGAGGGCGGAAAGACAGGGTAAAATAAATGTACTGTTAGACGCAATACACGAAGCATGCAATAAATCAATGCCCAAAAGGAAAATTACCCGCAAACCACAAGCTTACTGGCAGACAGCGGAAATAGCTAATGCTAGAAAAGACTGCGTCCTAGTAAGAAGGAGATTCCAAAAAAAACTAGCAACTGCGGGCCCAGAACAAGCTAGGACTACAAAGAGGCACTAAATATGAAGAGAAAGGTATTAAAGAACCTAATAATTAGTAGCAAAGGTAGTTGCTGGACTGAGATGCAGCATGATGTAGACTGCATTCCCTGGGGTAATGGATACAAAATAATCAGCAGAAAACTGGAACAGAGACCAACAAGTGTAAAACGTGGAAGTGGATGGAAGCGATAGTTGGTCCCCTATTTCCGTATCACAGGTCTGATAAAACAAAATCGGAGGACGCACTACTGAAAGTAGATACAATACCGCTAATTGAAGTGGCAGAAATTACAAAAGCAGGAAATGCTATTGCAAGTGGCAAAGCATCGGGGCTAGATAATATTCCTGACATAATAATCAAATTATTAGCAGCGGAAAGATCGGAAATATTGATTGAGGCATACAATGATACGCTGTCAGCAAAATGGCCACCAATCTGGAAGTAAGGGAAGCTTGTACCAATCGAGAACAACATTGGAAATGAAGCTGACACGACAACGTACAGACCACTATGCCTTCTCAGTAGAGTGGGGAAAGTACATTAGCTCGTGACTCGAAACCCACATCAGCGAGCAAAAATTGCTCAGTGAACGCCAATTTGGTTTCCGTAAGGGCAAGAGCACGATTGATGCTCTCAAGCTGATAGACAAGCTAGCGAGAAAGCAACCGCTGGAACGAGGCGTACAAGAAATACGTGTGTTCCAGTCACACTTGACATCAAAAATGCCTTCAATAGGGAGAAAATCCTGCAGGGACTGGAAGTAATAAACTTTTCCTGATACCTGCAAATAGTAATGTATGGAACAGACAGACAATAATGTATGGAACAGACAAAGGCATAGTTGAGATGCCAATAAGCAATTGAGTACGACAATAACTAGTTTGGTACTAAGTCCAATACTCTGGAATCTAATGTACGATTGTCTATTAGAACTAAATATACCATTGGGAGTCACAGTAGTGGGGTACGCTGATGAAACTGCTTGATAGTTATCGGGAAGACAGCTGAAAAAATTAATATAAAGTCAAAGGCTGCGCTAACAAGAATCAATAGATGGCTGCAACATAACAGGCTGGAATAGGCTAAGATAACAGTCTGGAACATTGGGGTAGAGGGCTATTTTGAGTTTCGGTTATATTAATCATCGTGATTTTGGGAGGTGGGATTGAGGTATTATTAAAAGAATCCTTATTTTCAGGAGGTCCATCGACCGTAGGAGCAGCTTGTGGTTCAGGCTCATTTACTAGAGTAGGATCAGCTTGTGTTTCAGCAATGGGAATATTAGTTGTCTCGGCTGGTAAGAAGTCATCATCAGTGAAGATACTCTCATTAGTTGGACAAATACCCGTTTTCTCGAAACCTTTTAGCGCAGTTTTCATGTTCGCAGCATTAAAGGCTTGGACAAATAAGATTGAAATTTGGAATAAAGTAACGACTTTACCTGGGTTTGATCAGCATTTTCGCATTTCATCTTCGTAATATAGACTGAAAGGTTTCATAAATGCTACAATTAGAGACTGGAGTCTGTGGGAACAGTGAGGCGGAAAGCACAAGAAAATGACGCCATACTCACGAGCTAGATCGATTACTTCGAGGTTTTTGGTGTGAGATGCATGTCCATCAAAAAGTAAGAGGATAAGAGTTTGTTTTTTGTATTAGAAAATTCAATTAACTTTGTAAACCACTTCAAAAACACTTCTATAGTCATCTATCCAGAGTTATTAACGTCAGCTCAACTACCATGCGGCAATCATAATTGAAATTCTTGTTGTCTCTTTCTACGGGGAAAAATCGACATTGGAGGTATCAAATTTCCCGTAGCAGAACAACAAATTTTGGCAGTTACCGTATTACCACGCTCAGTAAAAGTCAATACGCCCACTTGACGTTGTCCTCTATTCGAAATAATTATTGAATGTTGTTTTGGAATTATTGTAATACCGGTCTCGTCGCAATTATAAATTCTTTCCCCGGTAATCTTATTTTCTGCGCAATCGCTACTCTGTTGAACCCCATCGCACGCGTCCCAAAAGTAGCTTTGGACTTATCTCAATCTTAATTCCGTATGGCGCCTCATAAAACATTGTTCCCAATCTTCCTCTGTCATTTCTGTCTTTTCATTAAATGGATGCCTACAACCATTTCGAATCGCTCGTTGATAGGCTAACCTTTGTTCTTTCATTGTTAAACCAAACAGTCCCTTTTGCATATCCTATAAATGCGAAACTAGTTCTACCTCTTGATCTTTAGTAAAAACACATTGATATTTGCCAGCTGTTTTGTCAATCATAGAGTTTGGATCATCCTTACGCTTTTTTACGTATCTTTCTAATGTAGTTTGCGGAACTTCATACTGGTCTGACGTTTTTTTGTAGCCCATTACGCCTCTAATTAACCAATCTACTGCTAGTTCTATAGATTCAGTACTCCACTGTTGTCTAACGGTCTTTTTCACAAAAGGGGTCACAAGTAGGGGTATATATCTGCATTACATTCATGGCCCGCTGAGATGTAGAAAGCTTCAGAACATTATGCGGTCTTCGAGTGGAATGAAATCAAAGACAGCCTTCTCCAGTATACGAACGCCATATCAATGTTCATCGTCAACTTCTCTCGAATAATAGAAGACTCCATGCTGCGTTTTACGAGAGCTTGCAACCGATCATATGACTTCATTAAAATGCTAAGATCTTAATCCGCAGTCGGTGCATATCTGGATCTAAGTTGACAAGCTTCCCAGTCATATATAAGAAACGAACATTCCAAGTTCGCAATTCTATTATTGCAGTATATTTGATAAAACGGGGGGATTCTTAGCACCCACTCCCCTTTTAAGAGATGTTCAGGATTGAGGGCCGTTTCACTGTCATACATATTCATGTTGGATAATTGGAAATAAAAATTTGTGCAGTAGGACTTCCGCGTTTCCTTTCTCCACTGCAGCGTGGGAACCGTTAAGGCTGCTACAGCTTCGCCTCCCACTATCTATAATATCGCCACAATTGAATTCCATCTTTAAGCGCAGTCACATGGTACTGTTGATGCTGTTGCCCATCTACAGGTTTTTCGCCATATCTGGCTACCCATACTTGATTTATCCTGCGGACCAACGCAGTTTACCAAGATGTGGCGAAGAAACAATTTGAAGAGGTATAATCCTAACAAATTTTACAAATGGGGTTCTAAGATATTTGTTCTCAGTAGGGTTTCTGGATTTGCGTATAAAATTAAACCCGGAACAGGAGCTGAAAATGTTGTATTTCATGAAGAACCCGACTTAGGAGCTTCATATAACGTTGTACGAAAGGCGTGAAGAATACAAAGGCCTCAAAATTATCAACTTTATTTCGATAATTAGTTCATTTCATTGCCGTTCCTGGAGTACTTACCTAAAGAGGGTATATTGAGTCTTGGGACAGTACGACACAATTGATTACGGATAACAAATTGCCCACTGGAGGACTATAATCGGCACATGGATGGCGTAGATTTGATAGATAGCATTATGGGGAGATATAAAATTATAATGCGGAGCAAAAAATGGCACAGTCAGATGTTCTATCATTTATTAGACCTCAGATTGGCCAATTCTTGGCTTCTATATGGAAGAGACGAAAAGGCAAAAAACTTAACAAACAAACAAATGTCTTCATCAGATTTTTGAGTTGACATAGGCAACTCTTAATGTAGCCATGGACTGGAATCTAACATAATCGGAAATCGATTCAAAATGACATTCAGGTAAAAAAAAACATAAGGGTCCCGCGGAACATGTAGCACCAATTGCAGTGCGGCAAGATCAAATCGGCAACTGGCCACTTTAGTTCGAAAAGAGGATACGCTACAAGTTTTCTTAATGCAATGGAGTATCACTAACCATTTGTGGAAACTGCGGTGTAGCATTATGCGGTGTAGATTTCCTAGTAGCGACTAGGAAATCGAAACGGATTAAAGATTTACGATATGCAAAAAGCAACGTACCTTTACAGGCCTAGGACGTTCCAAGTACTACAAAATGAAATGTTCAAGTAGAGAATAGCTATAGTAGCTATACAGGAAATTTAATGGAAAGGTACAGTGACGATTGATGGAAGCCTATACACGATCTTTTGCAGTGGCAGCGGAACAAAGACTTTTGGTACCGGATTTATGGCCCAGAAAAAATATCAGTCATGCGTCATAGATTTTAAGCCGGTGAATGGACAGCTATGTTCACTGCGCCTCAGAATGAGGTTTTTCAACGCGACCCTTATATGAGTAGACGAACCAATGGAAGAGGGGGATGAAGAAGACAAGGACACATTTTACGGACACATTTTTGATAGAGTTAATGATTCAACGCCGCACCACAACGTCAAATTTTTGGTGATATGTGATATGAATGCCAAAGGAGGAAAAGAACAAGAATTTCGACCGACAATAGGTGGTCAGAGTGCGCATGAAATCTCCAATGACAATGGCGTACGGTTGGTTGATTTCGCCACGTCCAAAAGCATGACTATAAACAGTACATATTTCCAACACAAGAGGATACACAAAACCATGTGAAATTCACCAGATGACGAAACTAAGAAGCAAATCGACCATGTGTTTAGTATGTTCCGAGGATTTCTATACAAACAGCAAGAAGGTCAACGGGGGTTAAACGGCGACTAATGATGGCTGATCTTATAACAAACCAACTATAATAGCAACTGAACGATGCGATCGGAGATAACGAAGGTGGACTGGAGAAACATAAACGCAATGGGGAAACACATTGAAGAGCAATGGGGAAACATAAAAAGCGCGTTGGAAGATACAGCTGTAAGAAAGCTATAACAGCAACCAACTATAACAGCAACTGAACGATGCGATCGGAGGGAACGAAGGTGGACTGGAGAAACATAAACGCAATGGAGAAACACGTTGAAGAGCAATGGTGAAACATAAAAAGCGCGTTGGAAGATACAGCTTTAAGAACGCTCGGGTACGGCGAGACGGCAGCATTGGTTTGTGAAGATGCTCTAGAGAAAAGGAGAAAAGCTAGGGGCAAATATCAACAACGGGATATCTGGTACAAGAAACAAAAATATATGATCGAAAGAAGAAATCAAGAGAATATGTAGGCAGAAGAAAAGGGAAGTATAAAGTGCTAAGTTCCAGGAAATTGAAAATTGCCATGATCAAACAAGAGAAATTCGAAAAATGTACCAGAACTAGAAAGGATTGAAAAAGGAGTTTGAGCCGACCATGTCCTTTTGTAGAGCAAAAGATTATTCTCTTCTTGGGGAACCAGACCAAGTGTTGCAAAGATGGACGAAATTTTTCTCGGAGTTATTAAATGAAGGGTCCAATGGAGAACAATACAACGTAACGGAAGATGCGGTGGAAGTGGAAGAGGTAAATAACCACAAATCAGCTTGAGAATATGGTATTCCTGCAGAATTGTTCAAGTATGATGGGAGCGGTATCGTAGAACAAATGCACAAATTAGTGGGAACAATTTGGCGGGAAGAGAAGATGCCCATAGAGTGGAATACTGCAGTGATTCTACCATTGCATAAGAAGGGGAATAAGATCAACTGTGCTAATTATAAAGGGATATCGCTACTGAATGCGGTTACAAGATCCTTACAAAGGTTATAGCCGGTAGAGTGAAGTCTTAAGTAGAAGACGAGCTGGACGAATAGCAGTGCTGATTCAGAAGCAACCGATCAACCACTGATCAAATGTTCTCCCTGAGAATGGTATTTGAAAAATGATACGAATACCATACTACCTTACACCAATTGTTCATAGGCTTTCGGGCTGCGTACGACAGAATCTTGAGAGGTCAACTTTATAGGCAGATGAAAGAGTTCGCAATACCTGCACGACTTGTTAAGAGGTTGACTGACACACGTGGCAAACCGATAGTTAAGGGAGAGCTGATAGACGTTTATAGAGAGAAGATTAAAGCAAGGAGACTCATTATCTAACCTACTCTTCAACCTAGCACTGAAGGCAGTTGTAGGAAAATATTCTTTTAATGCTGCAGGCTGCATATTTAACAGGATATCCCAAAATCTCGCCTCTGCTGACGATATAGATATTGTAGCTACTAGGTAAGAGTCACTAAGGGAAAATCTAGAAATCTTGAAGCCCGAAACAGCCACCATGGGACTAAAAATTGACCAAACAAAAACCAAGTATATGATTAACAGCTGGCAGAAGACCCGATGGAGGAAGGTCCAGGAGTTTGAAGGATTCGAGACAGTTAAACAATTTTAATATCTTGAGGAAATCGTAATGGAAGACAATGACTTGATAACTGAAATAGACGCTCGAATAGCAGCCGCAAACAGATGCTACTACAGTTTTCTCAGTCCTAAGTCTCATTAATATCCAAGTAGCTAAAAGTGAAAGAGTAATATACCGCTCAGAAACATGGACACTAACAAAGGCAAATGACTACCACCTAGGAGTCTGGGAACGTAAAATCTTAAGGAAAATATTTGGAGTTGTACATTAAGGAGATGTATAGAGAATTCGAACCCATGCGGAACTGAAAGAACCGTATAGGAAGCCGTCAATCGTCAATTATATTAAAACAGGCCGGTTGCGGTGGCTCCAACACTTTGAGAGGATGAATGGCACCAGGATACCGAAAAAGGTATTGAATACCAAACCAGAAGAGGGGCGTCTTATAGGTCGTCCACGCAAGAGATGGATGGAAAATGTGTCCGTAGATCTAAGCAAATTGAACATCCAAAAATGGAGTAGAAAAGCTGCATCGAGAGACGAATGCCAGAAAGATGTTGTTGCAGCGGCCAAGGTTCTTCAAGGACTGTAGCGCAAAGAAAAAATTATATGATGGAGATCATGGAGAGCAAGATCAGGTGTCAGTTTATCTTGAGGATTGCATAATAGTGATGGGATCCTCATGAGGTACGTCATTTGAGGCCTTACTGTCATGAAATGATGGAGTAAGTCTTCTTTCAAATACGAAGCGAATCATTAGTTATGAGGAGTTCCTCCTCGTTTTTCAAGAGGCGTTCCTCTTTGTTTTCAAGAGAGGAGCCTCTCTTTTTTTTCAAAGTTGAATTCCTCTTTATCTGTTGAAAAGAGGAATCCCCCCTTTTTTCAAAAGAGGAGTTCCTCTTTTTCTTTTCTAAAGAGGAAGTTAACTCCTTAATGATAATATTTGTGGTAAATACCACGTTTACCACAAATAGCTTTAGAGGACTTGCTTTATCGATATATCGACAACTTGTCATGTCAACATGTCGATGGGTTCTTTATTTATGAGCTATTTGATATGCGACCTCATCACGATGAAATGAAAGAGCTACTCTTTTTCAAATATGAGGAGATTCATTATTTGTAAGTTATTCTTTTTTTTTTAATATGAAGACTTTCATTATATTATGTGAGGAGTTACATTTTTCCTTCGTGTCCACATTGGTGATGTATGGGAAGGGAAGTATTGCAATTGTGCAAAATTTCACATATCCCCATTTCAAGAGATCCTCGTTTTAAGGTCCCTTGAAGCCATTTTAACAATTTTTTCAATGGTGCCACATTCTGTGGGGGTGTGTGTATGTGTCTGGGGGTGTGTTTCTGTAAACATGATAGCGTCTAAACAGTTCGACCGATTCCAATCAAATTTGGAATACATCTTGAAGACCATCTGAGGACGAACCCTATAGATTTCGGAAAACAATCGACTCATCAAAAGTGACGTTACTACTTAAAGTAAAATTACAACTTTAACCAATTGCAACCAAATTTTGAATGATCTCTATGCAAAAGCTAAACGTACTTGCAGCCACTTCCGGTGACAGGAGGTTTTCTCGTGGCGGACTCAAATGTTTGAAAAAAAGAATGGAACCCATGAAACTCCTCATAAATAATGATTCGATTCGTATTTGAAAAAAGAATTTCTCCTTCATTTCATGATAATGTAACTTCAAATGAAGTGTCTGAAAAATGAGGATCCCATCACTACTCTTAATGTAATAAATCGGTTCAATAGTAATATGCATGAGTTAGGATAATAGTGATGAGTAGGGTAATAAGGATAAGTAGGGATAACTGGAGTTAAGGGGAGGGTAGGAGAAGGGAAAATATATTGATTGTATGATCTATAATTATGAACCATTTTTCCAGTGTTGCAATGGTAGAGGAAAATAGGTGGTTCTATGACACGAACCTGCTCACGAGCGCGAACATTTCACGACATATCTAGTCCATGTATTTGGTTGCGAGGACATATCTCCACTCCTGACAGATATTTCGCGGCATATCTCCACCATGTAATTGGGTTCGTTGGCGAGCATCTCACGACATATCGAAAGCATACACTTACGAACGGGAATGCTCGCCAACGAACACTATATGTGTGCTGCTGGCTACCTAAATTTGGCAGATTCCTGCTGTATATTGCTTTGTAAATTCAGCGCTAGATGGCGTTATGTAGTTGTTCTCGGTAGTACAACGAGGAATTCCTTTTGAAACAATGAGGAATTCCTGTTTTGAAACAAATTAAGAGGGCTCCTCTTTAAAAAAAAAACGAGGAACTCCTCTTTTGAAAAGGAAAGAGGAACTCCTCGAAACTCCTCATAAATAATGATTTACTTTGTATTTCATATTTGAAAAAAGATGACATTGAGGCCTCAAATGAGGTGCCTCATAAATGAGAGGCTATCGCCATTCTTTTTACCTCACATGAGTTCATTCTTTTAAGCCTCACAAATAAAAAAAGAGTTGCCCCCCTATTTTCATTTTAAAACGAGGTGACCCATTACTGTTGTGTTAAGGGTTAAAAAAAATTTAATGCATGATATGCATGCAATAACATTAGCTTTGTTACTTATACATTTAAATAGTCATTTCATTTAATATATAAATATAATTTTGCATATAATACAATTAGCACATATTCACAGATAGTTTCTAATTACTACTATCACATTTTCTTTTATATCTTATTTACTATGTATCTCTCGCATTTGCTAAGCTATTATCTCATGTTTGACTTTGAAATTCATGGATCTGCTCATCATAGAATTTAATCTTCTATTCGTATTGTTAATGTAAACATTTAAAGGTCATATTAGTTTGCATATTTATATGAAAATTAAACTCAAAATTATTCAAAAAAAAAAACACAATATAATATTGTAAATAATAATTTCACTTTTAATTTAAAGTGATTGAAACTGTTAATAAATTAAAAGATATCTTAATAATTAGCTAAATAAATAATCTAAAATATATTTTAAAAATTAGAACGTTGTTTAGCTAGATATAAAACCTTAACAAATGCCTATGTTGTAATTAGACGCGAGTTCAAAAACACATGTAATAATTATTCCAAGTAACTAGCGAATGACACTTATGAAGTAAAAAAAAAACAAGTGAGTCAACTCATTTATCAATTGAAACAACAATAAATACCACTCGTTTGCAATTTAAGTATTGCATCTAATGAAAACTAGAACAACTAGATTCTTTGAAATGTAATTGTAGGAAACATGTGTAACATGGTAAGGAAATATGGGCCAGCGCTCACATTGAAGCTAGCAAAAAAAAACTGCATGTACTTGAACAGATCTCATATTTCAATTGTTTAGCATTTGCTTGAAGAATGAGAAGAAGTAATTGAAGAACTAATATATTTAGCTAACCTCTTTAGCATTGGATTTGTTAGAATAGCAGTAAATACAGCAATCACATGATAAATAGTGATTGTAAATGTTAGAATTACGGCACGAGTTGGGCCGTTGTAGAAATACACACTATTTGTACCTCATCTTAATCTTAGTGGGTTACCTGAGTTTCTACGACAAATCGAACTTCAGTCGTCCGAAATCCACTCGTGTTATTTGATCGATAAATCAAGTCATCAATAGGTGGCGCCACTAGAATGTGCTATATAGAAAAAGTCCTGTTTACCTTGGAACGCACCTCGTAGAAGTAGTTTATCGATCTAATAATTTGAGAAGATTTCAGACTGTAGATGATGTCATCCGAATGTTGAATTCTGCGCAAGCTTCGGTCATCAGTTAATTGGCGCGGAACACAGACCTTTCGTAAGTCCAAATGTTAGGTCAAAATGCAATAAGTTCTTGTTTTAGAGATCTCTAAACCAACAACTATCTCTAAAACAACAACTTATAGCATTTTGACCTAACATTTGAACTTGCGAAAAGTCTGTGTTCCGCACCAATTAACTAATGACCAAGAAATGCGCAGAATTTTACATTCGGAAGACATCATCTTCAGTCCGGAATCCAGTCATACTATTTAATCGATGAACCGATAAACGACATATACGAGGTGCGTTCC
>WYDF02217655.1:0-21247 GCA_009867245.2 Adranes taylori | reverse complement strand
AAATAACCCAACTCATTTGGGTAAATATAATATGACCTGGTAATGGATAGTCGTTTTACGACGGGTTATCATCTAGTGTTGTATGTTTGTTTTATTTTGCGCACGCTGTATAATTGAATTAGGGTATCCAGAATTATAGTAAGATATGTATTTGCTAAATCGTAATCTTTTGAATCCGATTAGTACAAAATAACTAAACCGCATAGTTTTAAAAAGAATTAGAACTTGTCAAACATTGTGTGATCTCTTGAATCTGACTAACTCAAAGTTTGCCTCTATCGTGAGATAGAGGCATCAATACATGTCGAATACTGCGGGTATGAAAAAGGGCTGTAATCGATAGATTCCGCATAGTTTGTTCAACGATCCAACAGTGGTTCCTCGCGTCAAGTAGGGTAAGGAAATGCTTAATACATGCCACCGCAAAAACTAAGCACGAGTCTGAAAGTAACCACAAATTATTTGGGTGTTTCAAGATAAACCACATCCAATAAAACTCGTTAGTTCACGAAATACTCAAAGCAAAGGCAGAGGAGTAGTAATTGTTATTAAAAATCAATAATAAATTGCCGCCCTCACAAATTATGAAACCATACAACATTGAAGCAGTGTCCATAAGGACAGATTGTGGATGAGGGGAAATTATACTGGCAATCTTAGATTTCAAATCATCCTCAAAACTATCGAGGAAGGAGATTTCGGAAAAACTGGTAAAACCATTGCAGCAGGTGATCTAAATGCAAAACATTCGTCAAGGGGAAACAGAATTACAACCGTTCAGAAAGAATTTTATTAAATTCTGATAGAAAGCTGACAAACTTGAGGTAATCGGTAATGAGCCAACATTGCGTCCAAAGAGGATCAACGCCAGAGGGAATGTTATCAACATGAGCAATTAAATGAAGGACGAGCTGGTTCAAATAAAGTATGCACTTTCTAGTTGTAGTAGAAATCAAGTTACCGAGATTGCTACAAACAAAGATAAATTGGATCAACTATAACAGATAAATCATGCAAATAAATTCAGTACAAGAAACAGACAAGAAACTTACTCATCTCATCAACTATTCCCAAGAAGCAATCAAAAGCAACTCTACAATGGTATCGCAAGACAACAAATGAAGGCTAAATAAGGAAGAAAAAGAGCTTGTCCTTTTTAACACCTATGGCGAATTGATCATGAGGAGGGCCTTGGAGACATGGACTGGTGGAATAATAATGGGGGACACTAAAATCAATAATCTACGATACGCAGATGATACTACTCTAATTGCAGCCTTAGAAGAGGAGCTCATCGAGCTGTCAAACGAGTTGAGGAGTTCAGCAACGAAATCGGTCTAAGAATGAACAAAAAGAAGAGCAAAATCATGATAGTAGATCGAGCAAATAACAACAAATAAGACATAAAAAAAATAATCAACATCGATACTTTTATCTATCTGGGATCCTCAATATCTAATGAGGGTGAATCCAGTGACGAAATGAAGAGGAGAAGCTCACTAGCAGGTTTTTGCTGTTTTCCTATACGGTTCGGAATACTGGTCACTGAAGGAAACTGACAAAAAGAATATCGATGCACTAGAAATGTTTTCTTGGCGCGGAATGCTAACGATCTCATGTACCCAAAAGAGAAGTAACGATTCAATAGTGAAACTAAAAATAGAGAAGAGATTACGAACAACAATGGTGGAAAGCATAGCGAAGTTTTCGGACACGTGGTGAGAAGAAATGGCCTTGAAAGACTTATTATAGAGCGCCTGGTAGTCGGTAAAAGATCGAGTGGCAGATCACCTTTAAGGTACACGGACCTCATCACAAATGTAACTGGTCAAAGCCTGGTATGCTCATTTAAGTTAGCTGAAAATAGAGAGGAGTGGAGGACCACCGTGGAATCTAATTTGTGAAATCACGTTTCTCGAAAACGAGATAGCGACTAAGAAGATAATATTTTGGTCAAGCTTATCACTTATGTGTCTTTGTACCCAATAAAGACAAGAGCCCTGTAATTTTTATTCTTAGTTTTCCTTACGGATTAATTTTCTCTTGTTTCATATTTTTGATTTATTTAAAGAAAATGTCCAATCAATACAGAACCTCAGTTAAGCTTCTACCATTCACTAAAGTTATAAAATACGCTTTCGGCCAAAAGCATGTCAAAAGCGACTGACTTTGATTTGTGAATCGCTTACAATTATATTGCTTCGATTCGAGGGGAAAGAAATAGTGGATACTGGTATCAAGATTCAACTTCCAGAAGGCTGCTATGGTTGGACTGCAGCACGATCTGGATTAGCTGCAAAACATTCTATTAATCTTGGTGCGGGAGTAGTAGATGAGGATTATCGTGGCGTCGTAAAAGTAGTTTTATTTAACAATTTGAGATCAAGAAAAGTGATCGCATAGCAAAGCTCATTTGCGAACAAATCTATTATCCTTAGGTAATGGTGCGAGGTTTCCATTACCTACGGATAATAGATTTGTTAAAATCTATTATCCTTAGGTAGTCCCGGAGATTAAAAGGATCATTAGTCTATTGCGCAGTTTTTCAAAAGTTGCAAAAATACTTATGAAAAACTAAATAAGAGAATACTAGTTGCAGTGTCGATACAATAAATGGGATTTCGAAAAAAGCTCGCATCGGTCCAGCGGGAAGCAAACCTGAACCCAATCATCTCTCAAGCCAAAAAACAAACACACAGTATACGCGGCGTTTCTTTATGCCGAGAAGGAGTTTAGAGAAACGAGCTAATCTTCAAAATGAAAGAACTAAGGTTACCGTTGGAAAAAACTCAATTCATTGAAGCATTTCTGTCCGATAAAACCTTCCAAGTCAAACTTTGCAACGCCCTTTGCGCTGTCCAGCAAAAGAGAAATCGACGAAGGGCTACCAGAAGAATCTTCTCTTTCGCCCGTATAATTTAATATAAATGTGAGTAATATGCGCAAATTGTAGCATCTAAAACCCCACAGACGTATGTCGATGACACTGTCGATGATATTACCAGTGATGAGCCATCTCTCTCTCTCTCTCTCACACACACACACACAAACACACACACGAGAAATAGGCTAGTAAATAGGCTTAAAAATTATTGGACGCTTCTGGGACATTTGGAGGATTATAGTTAGTGCCCAAAAAAACCAAAAATAGTTAGGTTTGGAAAGCCAATGAAATGCAAAACAGTTGTAACAATAGATGAAACCAAGAAAAAGGACGATGTACCTAGGCTATACCATCTAACCCAAATGATAAAAAGTATGTAAACTGCGAATATAAAAAAATTGGAAATAGGATTAAAGCCTAAAAAGTCAACTAGCTCAGCAGTATGCTCCATTGCACTGAGGGTAAGGCCCCCAAACATAATTACAAGAGATTTAAATGGGATGAAAGGAAAAGGAAAAACAATACGCTTAGGCATGTGTTCATAAACTAGAATCAAATAGATTAGTGAAATAGAATTTCGAATATGATACTTAAAATGTTCCCTCAAACGCTAATGCAGCAAATTCCTTCGGACATAATAAATAAAGTAATAATGGGAGTTATTTTCTTAACAGCTGAAGAAAGCAATATGGTTACAATACCCAAGAAAAAAATGGACGCTGTCATTTTTATTCTTAGCTTTGCTTACGTAATTTTCTATTGTTTCGAATTTTTGGTTTATTTAAAGAAAACGTCCGATTAATACAGTACTTCAATTAAGGTTCTAGGATTCATGAAAGTCATATAAGAAGCTTATGCACCTACCAAAAACATATCGAAAGTAGTCAGCTTTAATTTGCGAAGGGCTTACAATTATATTGCATCTAGTCGAGGGGAAAGAAATAGTGGATATAGGTATCAAGATTAAACTGCCAGAAGGATACTATGGTAGGATTGCAGTACGATCTAGATTAGCTGCAAAACATTCTACTGATGTTGGTGCGGGAGTAGTGGATCAGGATTACTGTAGTGTCGTAAAAGTGGTTTTCTTTAACAATTGGAGATCAAGAAAGGTGATTTATTTTCGAACAGATCTATTATCCTCTAGTTATCCTGAAGTCCCACAGTCCAGGAGAATAGAAGGCCGATTAGTCTACTGCGCAGTTTTCCAAAACTTCTAGAAATCATTATAAAAAGAAACTACAAAAAATCCTGGAAGGGAATAACTATTGGTCGATACAACAAATGAGAAGTAGAAAAAAGCTCGCAGCGGTCCAGTAGGCAGCAAACCTGAATGCAATCATCTCTCAAGCCCGAAAAACGTCACACAGTATAAGCGGCGTTCCTTGATGTTGAGAATGTGTTTGGAGAAACGGGCGCACTGAGGTTTCCATTGGAAATAACCAAATTCATTGAAGGATTTCTATCAGATAGAACCTTCCAAATCAAATTGGTAGAAGAGTCGTCGAGCAGAAGAAAAGCCAAGGAAGGGTTACTACAAGGGTCTCCTCTGTCGTCCGTATTATTTGATATCCACGTGAGTAATATACGCAAACTTGAGAATCGAAAACACACAGAGGTCGTGCAATATATCGATCTGCGCTCATTATACATGATCAAGGCCTCATAAACATACACATACACACACACGAATAAAAAGGCTAGAAAAAAGATTAAAAATTCTAGACAGCTGCGGCATTTGGAAGATTCGAATTAATGATCTAAAAACAAAAATAAGCAGGTTTGAACACCTAAAGAAATGCGAAGAATATGTAAGAATGAGAAATAAATTATAAATTGAATAAACTAAGAAAAACGGCAATGCACCTCTTTGACCAAAATAGTAGTTAGCTAGCATACATTAAAAGTAAAGAAACTGTAGCTAGGAAAGCGGTCAATAAACTGTTCTCAATTTTAAAATGCAATTTAAAACTGTCCGTTAGAGCGAGAGCAAAAATTATAATCAATGTGCGATAATAAAGCACGAAGCACGGTTCATCAAAAACTGTTAAGAAAAATATTAGATGCTCCCTGATGTAGCAGGAACTCGAAGTAAGTGGAAGCCCTACGCGATGTGCAACCACCAAAACTGGCAGAAATAGAATGCAAAAATCAACTAACTCAAAGGCTAAAAACTATCTGAAGGAGGAACAAGGAATATGAAATTAAAGCCAAAAGAAGCAACTAGACCAGCAGTATGCTCCATTGCAGGCTGTTCGGGTAAGGCTCCCCCATCATAGTCGCAAGAGATTTAAATGGGATGAAAAAGGTAAACAAAAAAAAATAATCGAAGTAAATGGTTGCTTATAGGCTTCACAATAAGTATATAGTAACAAATTAACCACTGTACTCCTAGTGATAAATCCAAAGTACATATTCTTCCATTTGATCATAAAATTTCTTTAATAACTAAAATTTAAAACTTTTTTACTTCAAAAAGCTATAAAAAAATTCGGTACACGCACAAGCGCGAAAAAGGAAACAATTATACCGAACACAAACAAATCCATACGCTAAGGATATTGTTAATAATAACACAAATAAACAAATACGAAATGTTCACATTGTATATTGCTTTTATTAATCAGATGCACAAAAATTTCATTTTAGTCACTTATTCCCCACATTTTTTTATATTCCATTACAACAAAACGATTGATACACGTGTAAATCAATTGTGACCGCTTTCCGTGAACGCAATGTATACCAAATTAGAACCGCCAGCCTGCTATCTATCCTGGTGGCGCGCACAAAAATAACGTTCACATAAAGTTTTGGAAAGCGAAAAAATTTCATCCGACATAAGCAATAAAATCTACTGTGATTGTATGTAAACAAACAAATAAATAAATAGCTGCAAAGTTATATAACCTGGTGGAGAGTTTATTGCAAATTTTAGTTGGTAATCAACGGCAGTAACTGGAAAGGCGCGAAAATTGCTTTGAATATTTTAAAATGCGGATGGGGTAATCTCTGTTGCGATCGGTAGGCAGAGAGAGAACTATTGTTCTAGTTGTTGTTTATCGCGCCCGATGGTAGTCACAATTGCAGCAACTTTTTCAGGAGTTTCATGTTTGATGGTTGAAGAGGTATATGTACATTGAGGTGCGTGCGTGTGTGTGTAAATATATGGATGGATATGCGTTATATACTTGACTAATAAAATCTAAACCCTCCTCAAATGAGGTGTATTGGTTTTAATTAATATCTCTAATATTATTGGAATTCCAATGAAACGGTAATTATCATAGATTCATGGGACATAAATATTAAC
Source organism: Adranes taylori (assembly GCA_009867245.2). Taxonomy (NCBI): domain Eukaryota; kingdom Metazoa; phylum Arthropoda; class Insecta; order Coleoptera; family Staphylinidae; genus Adranes; species Adranes taylori. The sequence continues at coordinate 15,050 of WYDF02217655.1, read as the reverse complement.
TTTGCTTTGAAATCTGTATTCAATTTTAATCTAATAACTATGATTCCGGTAGCAAATAATGTTTCGTCAATTTGACTTTTATTGATGAAATAAGTACATAATGTACAAACTTGAAGTTCACAAGTTCGACAGTGCACAAAAGTAAAACTGTTATGCCCAACGGGAAATCGCATAGGGAAGAGGAGTCTTTGTGCTAATTAAATTTTAGCAATTTTTGTTTTAATGATATAAAATTAAAAACTTCTTTCCCCAGAATCCAGCAATACCGGTAAAGTTAAATAAATGTGCAGTTTACAATTACTGCAGTACAATTCTAATAAATTTTAGTACAATTGGCAGGTCTGAATTAATTTATTATTACATCGAAATCAAAAACTCTTCTCCACAAAAGCCAGAAATACAGGTAAAGTTATATAAATATGCAGTTTACAATAATTGTACAATTGAAAACTGAAGTACAATTCAATTCTTATAAATTCTAGTAAAGTTGTTAGATCTGAATTAATTTATTTTCATATCAAAAATTTCTTTCCCGAGAATCCAGCGATACAGGCAAAGTTAAATAAATGTGAAGCTTACAATAATTATACAATTGCAAACTACAGTACAATTCAAATAATATCTAGTACAATTGCTAGATTAATTTATTTTCATATCAAAAAATCTAATAATTTTAATTTCATATCAAAACTCTTTTTAAAGTGAAATAAATATGCAGCTTATAATAATTGTACAATTGCAAACTACTGTACAATTCTAGTATAATTGCCAGGACTGAATTACTTTATTTTCATATCAAAAACCCCTTTCCCCAGAAACTAGCGATATAGGTGTAGAGTTAAATAAATGTGCAGTTTACAATTATTGTACAATTGCAAACTTCAGTACAATTCACATAATTTCTAGTACAATTGGCCAGATTAATTTATTTTCATATCAAAAAATCTGTATAATTTTAATTTCATATCAAAACTCTTTTTAAAGTGAAATAAATGTGCAGCTTACAATAATTGTACAATTGCAAACTACAGTACAATTCAAATAATATCTAGTACAATTGCTAGATTAATTTATTTTCATATCAAAAAATCTAATAATTTTAATTTCATATCAAAACTCTTTTTAAAGTGAAATAAATATGCAGCTTATAATAATTGTACAATTGCAAACTACTGTACAATTCTAGTATAATTGCCAGGACTGAATTACTTTATTTTCATATCAAAAACCCCTTTCCCCAGAAACTAGCGATATAGGTGTAGAGTTAAATAAATGTGCAGTTTACAATTATTGTACAATTGCAAACTTCAGTACAATTCACATAATTTCTAGTACAATTGGCCAGATTAATTTATTTTCATATCAAAAAATCTGTATAATTTTAATTTCATATCAAAACTCTTTTTAAAGTGAAATAAATGTGCAGCTTACAATAATTGTACAATTGCAAACTACAGTACAATTCTAATAAATTCTAGTATAATTGCTAGGACTGAATAATTTAATTTTCATATCAAAAATTTTTTTCCCCGGAAGTTACCAGTACAGGTAAAGTTAAATAAATATGCAGTTTGCAATAATTGTACAATTGCAGACTGCAGTGCAATTGCTAGGTCTGAATTAATTTATTTTCATACCAACAACTCCTTCCCCCCAGAAGCTAGCAATACAGGCAATTGTACAATTGTAAACTGCAGTACAATTCTAATAAATTCTAGTTCAAATTGCTCGGTCTGCAATAATTTATTTTCATATCAAAAACTCCTTTCCCCAGAAACTAGCGATATAGGTAGAGTTAAATAAATGTATAGTTTACAAATTTTGTACAATTGCAAACTTCAGTACAATTCAAATAATTTCTAGTACAATAGCTAGATTAATTTATTTTCATATCAGAAAATCTGAATAATTTTGATTTCATATGAAAACTCTTTTTAAAGTGAAATAAATGTGCGGCTTACAATAATTGTACAATTGCAAACTATAGTACAATTCTAATAAATTCTAGTATAATTGCTAGGACTAAATTACTTTATTTTCATATCAAAAACTCTTTTCCCCGGAAGTTACCAGTACAGGTAAAGTTAAATTAAAATGCAGTTTGCAATAATTGTACAATTGCAGACTGCAGTGCAATTGCTAGGTCTGAATTAATTTATTTTCATACCAAAACTCCTTTCCCCAGAAGGTAGCAATACAGGCAATTGTACAATTGTAAACTGCAGTATAATTCTAATAAATTCTAGTTGAAATTGCTCGGTCTGCAATAATTTATTTTCATATCAAAAACTCCTTTCCCCAGAAACTAGAGATATAGGTAGATTTAAATAAATGGGCAGGTTACAATTATTGTACAATTTCAAACTGCAGTACAATTCTAGTAAATTCTACTACAATTGCTAGAATAAATTTATTTTCATATAAAAAAATCTGAATAAATTAATTACCATATCAAAAGCTCCTTGTACAGTTAAATAAATGTGCAGTTTTCAATAATTGTACAATTGCAAAATTCAGAACAATTCTTATAAATTCTAACACAGTTTCTAGTTCTGAATTAATTTATTTTCGTATCAAAAACTCCTTTCCCAATAAGTTAGCAATAGATGTAAAGTTAAATAACTATGCAGTTTACAATAATTGTACAATTGGAAAACTGCAGTACAATTGTAATAAATTCTAGTACAATTGCTAGGTCGGAATTAATTAATTTTTATATATCTCTAGCTTAGTACAAAAACAACCATTGTCCAAATTGAGCTTTATAAATTAGATAGATTTATTAGGTAGATAGACTTGCAAATTGAAAGATTTCAAACTTTATAGTTGGAATTTAGTATTCCTAATAGTACAATACCCCTAAGACAATTTTAGCTTTGTTCACTTGGATAGACAATTAATCTTTTTGTGAACTTATAAAAATGTTTGCAAAGTAGAAATATTACTAACACGCGACAAGCGCTTGTTTCGACGTTTCGCATCTCATCAGACGTGCGTGCGTCATAGTCTCTTCTAAACGTACACCGCAGTTTAACAGTATTATAGCAATGTACTTATTAAATTTGACTGCCGTGCTTAGTCTCCAAGAGCATCAAGAATAGTCTCCAAGAGCGTTTATTTCACCATTGTACCGTTAAAAAATGGTATATTCATTATTTTGAAACATGTCAGAAAACATTTCTAACTTATGCAATTGATGGTTTTATTGGACGGATCAATCAATAATTATTAAAACTTTGATCACAAGAGGGAGCTCAAAGTAATAAAAGCAATTTTTAAATAGTTTTTTAACCTTTATACCTCTAAACTATGTTTTTTTTGATATTATTTGTTACTGCATTGAGGTACGGATATGTATAATTCACGAGGAGATTATAGAGCACGAGGAGATATTTCAGGTGTTACAAAAGCATTAACGAGTTTTCAACTTCTCAAATAGATCCATACTAGCAACATTTTTATTTCTCGTCGGAATGCTGAGTAAAAATATATATAGAACTAACTTAAATATTGCACGAGTGTGGTATAGCCTAATGTCACGCTACTGTAAAGTGACGCGGTCTTCAAGGGTTGTGAAAGACGAAAAGAGCAGCCAATATTGATTGCATTAATATTTATTTATCATGTCGAAGTCATTGCACTAATGTGCTTTACTCGTATAGCTATAGCATTAGTCCAACGGAAACGTTCTAATAGTTACTATCATTTCCTTACAATGTGGACAAGCAAATTATTGCGACGAATTGATACAACTAAAAAAGAAGAAAGTATATAAAAAAAATCCGTGCCAAAACCAATTTCGAGAATGAAAAACAAATAAAAATATTAAAATGCAATATTTTATAATTTTTTAATGTTATATTTAATTTTTAAATTAAATCTTAACTCGAATTTAGCATAAATTAATTAAACTGTATATTCATTTAAAAAACTATATAATACAAAATAAATCTAAATTGCTAAAAATAACTTTGTAGATAATTAAAAATTTCTCTTATTCGGACCATTATCAAATGTGTTATAATAATGAAAAAAAATACAATACAATTACATTTTCACTAAAATTTATGTTTTGGGTATACGAGGCATGATCAAATTATACGCGGAATTATCATTTTTCTCCAATAATATTTGTTTCCCCTTGAAAGCAATTTCCATTTGAAATAGTAAACTGCTTCCAGCGTTTTCTTACCTCTTATAAACAAGCCTGAAATTCAATTTTCGGTATGATGTTTAATTGCTTTAGTCTTGATATCGGTTTTGAGGAGGTGATGCTCAAAAGCTTAATCATATCTTCGCGAAAGCAACGATGGTATTTAAGGAAAAACTTCTAACAGATTTTAATCTTGCTGATAGGCTCGGACCCTCTTCCAGTTTTTTTTCTATTTACTTCATGGGTATTCGGTAATGTTCACTTCTCTTTCTCTTCCTATTTGTATTTGTTCAGTACTTCAACAATCTCTCGGTTATTATTTTCGCGCTCATGCTTATTCGAAAACTTCTTTCTTGTCTCACTTGTTGCATTAGATATCGTGACATATCTGGTTTTAACGTACAATATTTTCGAGACTTAACAAACAGGAAAGTTAGACAATAAGGCAAGTTCCGTGCTAATATTAGAATGATGTTTCGCGCTAACTGTTTTGTAATTAATTAGTTGTATGTTGGGAAATTGTTTTTTTCTCATTTATCTTTTCCATTTAAGTCTATTCAGTCAATAGCAACCATTGTAATTTAGCAGGTCCATTTTTATGGCCGTAACTCGAAATAATTTTCGATTTGTTCGTATTTATTTTTAATCCCACTCCTTCAAATTTGTTCGAAAATCGAAAATCTTAGAGCATCGTAGCAGATCGTTTGAGATTAAGATAATATCATCTGCGAACATCACAATTATATGTAACCAATTTTCATCAATATGGATGTCTCTACTTTCCCAATCTTGTGTTGTAACAATGTTTCCCAGATCTAGAACAGCTTTGGATAAATCGTTTCAAAATTTCAAGACCTCCGAGTATTGACCCAAGTTTCTGTTGTATTGGATGCATTCTTATTTTAGATAAAAAATATTATAAATGGCATTAACTGTTTATCAAAATTTTAACTATGATATTGATATAAAACTAGACTGCTCTAACATGTGAAGCCGTATAATTTAATAATTTGCCTTACTAAATATAGCCTTACTACAAAATCAACAATATTGTCACGTTTAATTTTGGGTGATAATGTTAGCTTCCAACATGGGAATCAAGAGAGAATCCTTTTATGGGGTACGTGATTCCCTCCTGCCCTACGGTATCGTTTTGTACAATAACTAGAAAATTCGATTCATTTTGATATCCGCTTTAATTTACCTATTACGGAGTGAAGTTATAATCCCGACACTTTTTAGAATAAAATACAAGACCTTGCAATTGCTAATGTGGTGCGTACCTTTCAGATTTAATTATAAATTCATCTAGACAGTTAATTGTAATGCACAACCCTTAACAATTACAAATCGTCTGCCATAAGTCAAGGCTGATTAAATAAAACAGATGCGTAACTGAAATGATCTATTAATATTGATTTGGGTAAATGCTACAGGCCAATATTATAAATAATTAAAATAAATAATACTCATTAAAATAATAAAATAAAACAATATTTGTGTTCCATTGCTGTGTACGTACGAATATATGGATAAAAGTGGCGTACTAGATTCAATTAAATTCTAGAATTGTTTATAAATCACTCTACTTACAGTTTTTATCATTCCTACCATCACTAACTTTATTTAGAACATACACTGTTTCCTTACTAATATATTTCAATTTATTTTAATTTATCTCAATATATAAAATTCTTGCCTAATCAATTTAATTTATTTTATTCAAAGAATTCAAATTAAAAAAAATATTTAATTATTATCCAACTTATTTAATTATTATCCTCCACTTCTATGCATACTTTCGGTATCATCTTAACATGTGTAGATTCCACTAATTATGTCTAGACAGTTTTCAAAGAATTCATTCTTTGAAAAAGTGTAATCTACTATGCGCCATATCTAACTCCCGATACTTATTTCACAATTGAATTTATTCATGATTTAATTTGGAAAAAAATTCAATTTGAATTAATTCATGATTTTATTTTCAAAACGCTGAGTGAGGGATTCATTTCGCAACTTAAAAATTCTGATTACCGACTATTCGCTCTTGTGAGAGCTGTTTGTATTTTATTCATTTCTTTGAGTAGCTAATTTCCTATCAAAATGATACGATGGATATCTTTCACCAATGTATCTTTACATCTAGTAAATTGCTATAATTTTATATATTCTCACTTAATTACCTATCACCCTACTCTACTAATTACCTTCGGACATAATGGATTCATGTCCAATTCGACCTGATTTCTTTACTCATACTTATACAGTATCATAAAATGTTAATAAAAAAAAAGATAGAACACACTACAAGTGTTCTATCTTTTTGTTTAGCAAAAAAAAGTAATCCCTTGTCGAACTGATCAATTCAGATTTAAATTATATGTGCTAGACGGTTTCTTGTTAAATGAGGCATGTAAAAAATATGCTAGATTGGAAAGGCAACGAACGAAATCTATTCTGTGGTAAATACAGAACTGCAATAAGAAATACTAGTCACCTTGTTTATGCTGGTAACATCCATAACTCAAGAAGTTCAGTATAGAAAAAAAATTCTTGAAATCAGATAAAATTAATTTTCACACGTTTACTAATTACTTTGTAAACGTAGTAAATTTTGTAATTATCTGCTTGCAATTATAATACTGTGGATTTAGTTTCTGAGGCTTCTTATGGATGTTTATATATTTATGTGATGTATTTGGTTCCATAGAAAGTTTTGTACGATTTTTGTTTAACCCATCATTGATTGTTAATCATAATAATTAATGTCTTTATTACAACAGTTAAACAAAAATATTACGTTTCAAAATTTAAATAAAAGCATATATAATTGTTATAACCAGCTGCGTGTTCATACACTGTAAGTTACCCTCCTCTGATAATATACACGAACCTGACACGAAACGAGTGCCGGTAAACTGCAATCCGAATTTTTACAATTGTCAAATTGCAGTCTACAGTTTTATGTTGCTGGCCAGTTATATTAATCTTATTCATCTAATTACCTGCTATTGGAATGTTTGGACTGTAATTCGGCATTTTTTTAAATTACCTGAAGTGAACCTTTTATTTTGACTGCAGTTGATATGTAAACCAAGAAAGAAACTAAACAAATACAATAAAAGTATAAGAAAATATATAAATCAACAATTACATAGAAAAGAAAACATAGAATAAGAATTCTGGTGTGTTATCAAGAAAGATAAAACAAAGAAAAGAGCAGAAAAGAAGGAAAGGACAGGAAAGAAAGAAATAAAAGGAAATGAAGGTTGAAGTGAAATAAATAGTATTTAGAAGACAAGATAAGGAGGTGGAAAGGGTAGTGGAATATGGATAGCCAATGATATTCTTACTAAACTGGTGATGAACAATAAAATCTAATGAAGAACTGATTTCAGAACATTGTGGGTAAAAAGGTATTAATTGTTTTATCGGTCATGTAGGCAAATTCCGTCTGCAGTTTATTTGGGGCCTACAGTACTGGGGCCTAATAAGAGAAGCAGCTTTAGAATTTACTAGTTCGATGTGTTGGAATTGATAGGCTGTATTTACTTTTACGTCGAATATTTATATTATGTACATCATTTAGAAAGCTATTTTTTCTATACAGATAAATAGTAATCTCATTATCAACTACTTTTTTGAAAGGATATAAGATGTGAAAGGACAAACGACTTTTTATGATGTTCATTAGACCTAATTATCCAATCGGTTTTTGATCTTATGAACGGTTGATCCAGAAACCCCGATCAACTGATCAAAATGTGATCAATTTGATCCAATGTATTTTTTATGGAACTTTTGGTCGTGATCACTTCTAGCTATACTACTTACTTCCGTGAAGAACTGTTGTAATGATTATGAAATATTGAATTCTAATAATCATGTAATAAACTATGGTCCTCATTGGTTTATTGTATTTATGTATATTGTATACATGCTGCGTTCAATATTTATTTTTTAATCTTTATTCTTGTAAACATTCTGTATGTAATATAATTGTGAGTAGATAAATGTTTATGGATGTGTGGATGTGTACTTATGGACGTGTGGTTAAAAGTTGTGATTTAGTTGGACACCGTGTAAAGATGCCCTTCATTTATGCGTATAGAATTGTTTGTGTTCTATATAATATATAGGTGTATACTATTTTTAGTATTCGAAATAGTAGGTGATACACAATTTCAAGAACTTGATAGCTAGAAATTTTTTTATTCATCATTATCATGATATCAAAAAGTATCGGAAAACTACAACCATAATTTCTATTATTGTAAAACCTTTAATACAAGTTTCTTACATAATAATTATCTTGATTTCATTTTTTATATACAGTTTATTATTAATCTTTATTCTTTTAGGTAACGTGCATACTTTTTTATAATGATAACTTATTATTGAAATACTATATCATGATTGGTATTTATTTATTCTAAAACTGCAAAAGTTATAATTACAGATATTAGAGAGAATTATATTTTGGTGTATCATTTCAATGACCATGAAAATCAAAATTATATTAAAACATTTCAGAATCCACCATCCCTTGTTTTATACACTGGACGTCAAAACATTTATTACCTATATAAATCATATAGATTTTCTTAGTTTTGATCCAAGGCAAACAAGATTTTTCGGACAATTTCAATTTTTATTTCGATCGATTTCAAGGAAATAATGTTTGAGTTTCGAATATCTTGTTTTTTTAAGAAACATATTTTAAATTAAGAATTCTTGTAATATAATAAATTAATTCGTTTCTTGATTTCTCTGATAAAGTATGTTACAGTAATAATGTTTGCAGTAAATCAATCAAATGTCTGCGTATACACAACGTTGTTTCTCCTTTTAATTTTAGTGATAGTAGTAAATTTTTATATTTTCAAACGAAAAGCACGTACAGCTGATGTTTGTACACTCTTTTATTATATTAGAAGATTTTGATTATATTTTTCTTACATTGCATGACTTCTACTCGACGATTTTATTATTACAGAACAATATTAAGAGTGAACAGTTGATCAGAGAGAGTGAAATTGCTAATTGTGTGTAATCAAATAATTGAAGACATAGAAAATATTATAATTTTATTACTATATTGTTTGCAATATAGTAAATTCTCCTTTTTATGTTGTATTTACTTTTGTTTTGTTGTTCAAAAGTACTATCTAAAGATAAGAAATTATTCCATCTCATTATCATTAACATATATTATTTAATTTCTTATTAAGTTCATTAATTTCTTTGTTTTTGTATTTGTCAACAGCTACTGAATATAATTAATACTTTTCTAATTAATTATATGACTATATGATTTTTCGAAAAATTAACATTTATATAAATTTTTTAACTAAATTTAAATTTTCATTAATTTTAATGTAATTGAAAATTGAACACATATCTGCCATGTGGTACAAAACTATTCTGAGAATATATTACGTATATACTATAAAGTATATTGAATGTTCATAGAACATCCATGAATATGAGATATCAGTGCTAAGTATGTTCTCTACACATTACATTTGGTCACTTTTTGATATCCAATGAATATGTTGTATAATGCGACTTTTGAAAGAAGACGATCGAAAGGAATGCGATTTGAATGTGATCCATATTAGGGTTATCCAATTTCAATTAAGAAATTGATAAACAAATTATAAATTGTAAAACGAAAACTATTGAATATTTCTACTTAATGCAATATTGTTTAATATTTAGATATGAAGTTTATTACATGTGTTTCAATAAAATTTGCATTAAATGTTAGAAATATTATAAACATGAATGAAATGTAATGAAAATAGATTCCTTTCTAACGTAATGCATCTAATAAAGTTAATAGTTAATATAGATATTTTTTTTTGTAAATTATTGGTAAAAATAGCCCTTATTAATTATTTTATAATTTTTTTTTTGTAAGATTTTTTTTGCAACCCCATTCTTTTACTTCAATAGACAGCACGAAATGGAACATGCAAAGAAATGTCAAATTTACTAGATGTCATAAAATGTCTGGTTTCTCTCGTATTAAAAAGATCAGTAGCGTTGCACCTATTACTCAACATTTCTATTTTGCAATTTATTTTTTATATATTATTTAGTTTAAATAATATATAAAAAATATATTATATAAATAATATATTTATTAATTTATATTGGTAACCAAACGCCACTGAGTTGAAATAAATCTTTCTAAATTTCTCTTCATAGTTTCACCCTCTTCCTCATTCGTCGATGGTCAACATTGGTAAACCAGACAACATCGAGTAACTTACGATAGATCTATTTTATGATCAAAGTACAAAGATAAATATTAGTTATTGATTATACACTATGCTAATTAACTACATCTTAAACAAATCTGTTGTACATAAAGCTATGTATGGTAATAAAGTTGCGATGTCACACAGATGTTATAGAAAATATTTTGAATGCGCTAATGAGGTAAAAACGGTTCACCCACAGTAGTAAGGGATAGTAATTGACGTTTGGCGTCCGCCAAACGTCGTAATGTACAACTAAGTAGCGAAATAATGATCCTGGATAAAATAACATTAAATAGATTAATATATTAATAATTAAATAAAAAATAAGGTTATGTCTAATTAAAGTGTGATCATAAATTTAATAAATATTTTATTATGCATTCGTCTAATGTAGCGCGGTACTAAGTATCAATATTTTTGGGATTAATTCGGATAAATTAATATGAGTATAATTTTGATGAATAAAGTAAAGTCGAATGGAATTAGTAACACATTTGTTGATCAAGGTAAAGCCAAAATAAATACAAATAAATAAAAGGTGCGTTACTCTAAAATAATAAATAAATAGTTTGTATACAGCGGCAAAATTTGTACCTAGTTTAACATTTTTTGATGAAACTGAACAAATCATAAAGTCACTTTTATTCAAGTGTTGATTTATTTGATTAATTACAAAGCGTTGATTACTTTATTTTACGTACGGGAATGAATGAGCATATCACTGGATTGCGTGTAAACATTTTGAACGACCGAATATAATTAAGTTTAATAACTGTTTCATTTCTGCTGTCTGAATTATTAAGGATTATTACTATCGTTAAGAATTGACGTTACCAGTAATTACTCAGCCACGAAAGGGTAAATTAAATCTAAACGGTACGTCCAACTTAGTGATGGTCCCGTCTAGTGCTTTATTCTAAATTAAGTGGGCTAACTTGGGAATTTAGATTAGATCTTTCCGCATCAATTATTCAATTAATAACTTTGCTAGATGTAGCTAAACTAATTTGATGGGATAAGATCGCCTAAGTGACTTAGGATTTTAAAATGTGCAAAGAGATAAAATTGTAATGATCAAGTTTGATGAAGTAATTGATAAATTTGCTTCATCAAATTCACTAAAGGCAACAAAAAGTATACATAGTAATTAATTGTATTAATGTATTTTATCATTATTAATAATAAATCTATGTACTTATATATAATATATATAAACTTCAATAGATTGATTGAGTCAAGCGTTACTTTCTGGTAATCCATGATGAGATCAACTGGAAGTTTTTATTTTGTTACTATCACGAATAGTACAATTGTTAGATTGTGGCTATAGTTTCAAAGCTTTCAGGTGATCTTTAGACATACAAACTAGGGATTCATATGGGTTCTATTATTGGGATGTTTTGTGTGACCAGATTCGGGCTATGAAGGATTGGACTTAGTGGTGTTCGTTGTTAAAGTATATGGGGAGCAACAACACGACAACGAGTAGACAACGATTACGAGGGATTAGGACTACGAGGGATTAGACTTGGTGGTGCCAAAGACTAAACGGGAGACCAGATTTACTGAGTTAATGACCAGATTTACGAGAACAACAATACGGCAATAACGAGATAACAATTACGAGGAATTGGGGCTACGAGGGATTGGACTTATTGATGTAAATGACTAAACAGGAAGGAGCCTACTAGATAGACGTGGGTAACAACAAAACTATAGTGCCGAGATAACGACAAAGAAAAAAGAAAACGGCAACTATACGAGATAACGACAACTATAACGACAATTACAGGGCGAATAACAGGGGATTATAGTTGGAATTACAGGTATAACAACGATTATAAGACTTACGACGTTATCGTTGTTATAATTGTCGTTATAGTTGGAATTATAGTTGTCGCTATCTCGTATAGTTGTCAGTTTGTCAGGTTGTCTCGTATAGTTGTCAGGCATTCAATGCTACATATGTAAATTATATGGGAATTTTTAAATTGTTTAAACAGTGAGTATTGACGAAGGTTCCACCACATGCCAGAAATGCACGCATCTTCCCTTAGCTAGATTTTTTAAGCAATTTGAATATCTTAAACACGTATATAAGCAGTTTTCGATGAAATTAACACATCAATTTTCAATAAATCGTGTATGCTGTGTAAAAGCATCTACATTTATTACCATCTACTTCGCAAATTGCATCACTACACAGGCTTTCGAGGCCAGCGTTAACAACTGCGTTACCACCTAGACTGTTTAAGCAATTTGAAAATTTTCTATATAATATGCATTATAACAATGCATTCCTACATTATTATACGATATTTGATATTTAAATGCAGTTGAAGAAGCCACTAACGGTGAGACAATTTATCAAGATGGACACAAATCCAAACAATTAGGTATTTACGTTTTAGTACTTATAACCTAAATGAACTCACCCTTTTCCAACCTTTTGTTAAATCATCTCTAGTATTAGTTATTTGCAGTATTCCATAGGTTGAAATAAATGTAGATGTTAGAATTGCTTTTACGCAGCATATACGATTTGTGGAAAATTTATGTGTTAATTTCTTCACATTATATAGAATTTGCACATTATATAGATATTTTTCAAATTGTTTAAACAGTCTAGGTGATAACCCAGTTATTAAAAGCTGGTCTTACAAGCCGGTGTAGTGATGGAATTTGCGAAGTAGAGGGTATTGACGAAGGCTCCACCAAATTCCAGAAATGTGAGCATCTACTCTTACCTAGATTTTTTAAGCAATTAGAACATCTTCAAAACGTCTATAAGCAGTTTTCAAAGAAATTAACACATCAATTTTCAAATAAATTAATTTATACATGTATCTAATCATATGAATGTCCATTTGCATGATATCTTTTTATATTTTGTTTTAAATAAATTTTCTCTAAAATCTACCATTTCTGCTTGCAATTGCGAAAAAGTGCACTGAAGTTACAGGTATGTCATACATAAAAAATTTGGAGTTGAAAGGGGTATTGGCAGCGTCCTAGAGCCCGATTGCATACCTTGTAAAATATATCAAAGAATCGTAATGTGTACTAAACCTTGTATAATATATTTATGACTTACCCCCCTGCAACCAATATCATCTGCATTTTTGATCAAAAATAATACGTCAAGCTTCATCTGGACCACTCTTGAAAATCACTAATTTTTAAATGTATTTAATTTATAAAATCTGTTAATAACTTGTAAGTTTATTGTTATTGTAAAGTTTATATAACTTTATTTTTATATAAAGTATAGTAACAAGCATACCAGAAGTAATAATATTTTATAAAAATATTTATATTACAATTGCACATTTTGTTAATATTTCTAATATGTCTCATTAAATATATATGTATTAAAAAAGACTAAAACTTCATTTTAATTAAGCGCGCACATTAGAATTAAAGTAATTTAAATAAAATTGTAAAACTCAATACATATTCTATTTTAAAATTTATTTAAAGAAAAAAATGTTAATTATTTAATTATTCTATTTAATAATTTCCAGATTATGGTTATTAACTTCTTAATAGATACGGAAAACGAACACATATTAAAAATTATTTGTGCCTTCGAATAAGTGCCCGTTAGCTAAATTTGAAGAGCAATCGATCGGCAATTGGAGGTCCAGGTTCGTGACCGGGATGGGGTAAACATTTTTTCAAGGCACAAGTAATAAATATCAATTTCATAATTTTCTCTATTAAATAATGCCATCGTGGAGATTTAACAACGAAACATCAAATATTCAATTAAACATGCGACCGCCAGCAAAGCGGAAGAGAAATTAATAAAAACATCCAGGAGGCTCCATCTACCCGATGACGAATTAATCGATCAACGGTAGTAAACAGGTGGCCAAAACAAATCCTGATATATAAGTTGCTTATCTTAATAGATTCGGAAAACAAATACATATTAAAAATTATTTGTGTCTTCGAATAAGTGTTGCCCGTTAACGCAATTGGAAGAGCAACGACCGGCAATCGAGAGGTCTGGATTAGACGTCCGGACTGGTTAAAAATTTTTTTAAGACACCAGTAATAAGAAATATTAATTTCATAATTTACTCTTTTAAATAATGCTAGCGTGGAGTTTTTAGCTGCCCGTTAGCTCAATTGGAAGAGCAATCGAGCACGTAACATCAAATATTCAATTAGTTATTAATTTCATTTTGTATTCATATATGTTCTTGCAGAGGCTTTTAAAGTGGCTTCAAAATATCTTACAGAAGCTTCAAAATATTAAATATGTAAAGCTCTTTTGCGGATACTTGGAAAATCCCCAGCTTTCTGTTTTCATATTTCGTCCCTACAAACGTCATTTTTGTTAGTTTGTCAAAGCGGAAAAGAAGCTTCTAAATCATTTCTCAAAGTTCCTAGTTCCACTTGTCTCTTCCGAGGCACTATCAAATTTATTTTTTAAATACAGACCATTTATTATTAAGTAATGATTTAATGGGTTTTAAACAAACTGGCAAACGTCCAGGATGGAACCCCAAAACAATTGTACACCGCGGTAACATCTAAAACCCATGAAGCGGCATTTGAAGCACTAGGGATAAGAACATTCGCAAATAGACAAAGCCGGAAAAATTGTCCATGGTGGA
>WYDF02217544.1:0-21248 GCA_009867245.2 Adranes taylori | reverse complement strand
GAGAAAAGAATAAAAATAAGAACAGGGAACGAAGAAGAGGGAGGAGGAGGTAAAAGTGGGTAGGTGATATATAAAGACAGAAGACTGGTACAAAAGTGTAGGGAGGAAACAATGGAGAACTATAATAATGGAAAGAAAGAAAAAAGAGGTGATATAATTACAGAGAATGGGGTAAGGGAGGAAATGCGAAAGATAAAATACGCCAGCAGGACCAGCTGGCGTACCAGTAAAGGTATAGAAATGTCTGAATGGGAGAGGGATAGAAGCGCTAACAAGGAGAATGAAAGAGGAGTTTAAAGTCGAAAGGGGAGTTAGACAAGGATGCCTAATAAACGCAAGCTCATTTAATATATATGTATCGGATTTGGAGGGAGTTTTAAAGATTGGGCAATCAGTAGGTGTGCTATTAGGTGGAGAAAAGGTGGGGTGGTTAAGTTATGCGGATGATACGGTATGCACGGCGGGTAGTAGAGAAGATATGTAAGGGATAATAGAGAGAGTGAATAGATATATGAGTAAATGAGGGTTGTATATAAATGTGGAGAAGACCGCAGTGATGGTGCGCAAGAGAGGGGTACGGATAGTAAAAAGGATGCGTTTAAGACGAATGGAAGGGCAATTGAGTGTGTGAAAGAGATTAAGTATTTAGGTTATATGATGAGTCGGACGGGAAGTGAAAGTGAACATGTCAAGATGATAGTGAAGAAATCAGGAATAGCCGCAGAGAGATTAGGGTATGCGTGGAAGAATAAATGTGGGGACTCACTGAGGTTGAGACAAAATGAGGTTGAGAATTTTGGAAGTATGTGTGGAGAGTATCATGGAGCAGAAGTGAGGACAGTAAAGGAGATAGAGAGGAGATAGAAAGGATGCAAACAAAATATATGAAAAGGATTTTGGGAGTGGAGAAATCAACTACCAGTGAGATTGTGTTGCGGAAAGTTAACTTAAATAAGTACTGGATAAAAGGGATAAAGAAGATGCTAAGGTATGAAAGGTGATTACAGGAGAGACGGAAAGAATTGTGAGGAAGGTATATAAGAGTACTATGGAGTATGTCGATAAGGGAGTGACAGGAAATAAATGGGTGTGAGATCGAAAGAAAATATATTAGAAATGTGGATGAGAGAATGGTATTATTGGATGATGGAAGGCAGGGAGTGTCAAGAGGAAGTGGAGAGAACAACGACGAATGTGGACATGCAAGAAAGAGGCGAAAATATAAGGGTAAGCCGATATAACACCAAGTATAAGGAATTAGAGACGGTAGGAACGAGACCGGAGTACTTGAAGTCGAATAAGTGTATAAAAGAAAAGGGAATGATTGCAAGGTTTAGGTGTATGGAACGAGAGAATAGATTTTGGATTTAAGAAAGTAAAACATGTTGTAGAGTGTGTGAAGAAAGAGAGGAAACATGGGCGCATTGGGTGAATGAATGTAAAGTGTATGGATGGAGCAAAGGGAGGAAGCAAGAAATTGGAGGGTGTGTATGGAGAAGGGGGTAAAGGATTTAAGAAAATGGACACGATAGTGGAAGAGATATGTAGAGTGGGAAGAAGGGACAAGGGAGGAGAATGATCCACATATCATTTCGATCCCCAACATATGATGTCACTATATAATTTGTCACTATTTTGATTCGATTTATAATTTGTATATTTGGATATGATTTTAAGTTTAGTTATAGATAATGTTTACAGATGCCAATAAAAGTGTAGTTATTTATTTATTTAGTTTGAGTATCAATTTTCATGCAGAACAGTGTTTTTCAAGAAGATTTTAATGCAAGTAGAAGAAAGAAAGCAACCTGACTCTCGGGACAGTATCGGGCTTATTGCTGAAAGAAACCCTTGATCAGATAACTAATTTATAAGCATTTGTAAAGTCTCTGTAGTGCAATGTGTCCTACTATTCTTTATGTTTCTCAAGAGTTAGGTGTATAGTCATAAGCATGGAGATGGAGAACTTTACAGTTGAGGAGTTTTAACTGTTCTACCAGGAAAGTATTGTTTGTTCTTGATTTTAATTTAGTTTGGCTGTATGTATCCTATCCATTTCTAAGTTTCCGTCTTTATTAGGAATCATGTTTCCGTTTCTGTCTTCCAGAAAGTAAACTAATTTTGTACCAGTAATATCGGTCCATCCACTAGCGTTCTTTCTGCAAGGGACGCTAATTCCATTAAGAAAGAATGCTAGTAGATAGCGTTCAACAGAAAATAACGACAGCCTTCTAATCTTACATACTTGATTAGTTGCCATCCCCTCCGTTCTTGTCTGACTGATTAACTACATGCGGATGGGATACAGACAATCCTTCCACAGTTTCGCATATTTCTATTTTTATTTGAAATTAAGTTTGTAATTTGTATGTAAAAGGTTTATTTTAATTTTCGTAGACTGACTTTAAAAGGTTTAAACTCAGTCTAATAATATATCTATTGACATAGACTAGGACTATTGTGTCATTCATTCATTAACCCTTCAAGCGCTAGCGTTACCATACGGTAACGCAGATATAACAGGTTTCATTATTTGTTTTTAAAATAAATTAAAGCTAAAATTGCCAGATGGCTCGCGAAATGTGTTCATATTATGTCAAGCAAGCCATGCATTTGACGTAATGCCTTGCACTTGAGTTTTTTATCAGTTGTGACCATTTGAAAAGTGTTCTCCTAAAAATGTCGGAAGTCATCGATTTTCGCTTGTCGTAAGTACAAATAAGTAACGTATTTTCAATTGTTTTTTATTGATACATGGCATATTAATTATGGAGAGTTCATAAAATGTCTCTATATATTGTATAAGACCGTAATCTATTTCTATGGTCAGTGATAAATAATTTTATTTCTAAGTTACCATATGGTAACGCTAGTATCTTCGGATGTAAATACATATATTATTTCAGTGGCGGACTTACTCTGCAAGAAGCACTAGAAATTGCATATACGGATGATAATGAGGCAACAAATTACACCTCCAGATGCTCACGCTCTTAGTGACGAAGACTCTGGGGATGAAATGGAATTTGTACTGGATAATCTACCAAGGCGACAGCTATTATCTGAAGCAGAAATAGGGCTAAAGAATACTATTGATATGGATAACGAACCTGAATGTGAGGAAGAAATAGAAAATAATAAGAATGAAGAGACTGATGGTAATACTACCCTAGACGACCAAAACCTGTGATTCTAGCATCAGAACCTTGTGCTGCAAATGCAATGTCGGCCTTTGTATTGAATGCAATGGTATATTCCATACTCCGTAGTATGTTTTGTTATGTTACTTTTATTGTAAACTAATATTCTTTTGTAATAAAATACGAGAAAAATTAATATTTAAGCCGAAATCTACCAAAAGCAATAATATAATTTATGCCAATATATGTTTTTTTGTTAATTTAAAAATTTCGGACTTAAAGGGTTAATTTATTTATTTCTGTTTGTATTTTTTATAAACCGAAATAATGTTATAAATAACTAATAATGACTAATAATGTTATAGAAAAACTCTTTAGTTCTTTAAACTAGAATAAATACATTATCTGTTGATATACAAATGTCGTTGCTAAGCTAAGAACATGGGCACTAAAAATGTGACTTCCAACCCCGGTCATCCCTATCACACATTTCTTTGTCCAGGAATAAAATTATTAAATTTCTTGTTCAGTAAGGGGATTTTTAATTCAACAGGAATTTTGAAAAAACAAAAAACAACTAATTTATTCGAGTTTGAACAGGATATGCACTATTTTAAGATTTGTGAACAATTTTCTTAGTGTGGGTTACGTCCAATTACACTTAAGCCATACAAACATACAAAGAATCTATCAATCCTTTCAAAAATAATCTTTTAATATTCAAATCAAATTTTAGATTTAGAATTTTCTGAATAAACGTGCTAGGTAACGCCTCTGTTATACATCTTTAGTCAGAGATTCCATAAGGCAATGTTCGTTATACGATACTTCCACACGCTGCTACCAATCTTAAATATTGCGCCCCGACCAACAAAACTAAACTACTCCTATGTACGAACGGTGTATTTTAACGAGCAAAGTTCTATGGAGAATTCAACCGGTAAATTACCTGTAGGCGACCCAAGAATTGAACAGTTTGAGCAATTCAGTTGTTCAGATTGCTATTCGGCGTTGCAATTCAATAAGCTATAATACTTTGACTTAATAACTATTTCTACTGGAAGCCAAACAACTAGATTTCGAACATAAATTTACGTACAATATAATCGGAAAACTTTTGAAAATAAATGGGTATTTCTACATTGTACCAACCAAAATGTATTTGTAGAGTGTTTATTAAATACGCGAGCACTCTATGAATATGTATGCATTTAATTTTGCACACTTTTAATATTGAAATAAATGTCCTAATTTTAAAAGTCTGCTTTTAATTAGATTATAATTAATTTTCATGTTTTCTAATTAATTTCATTCTAGTAACTTTGATTCTATTAAGGAAATTGGACCAAAAATTGACTAGTACATTAAATAAGCATGGATTAAATAAGAACTAATTAAAAACATCAATTACCAATTTCATCTAATACAAATGTAAAGCTGGTTGGAATCCAAAACTAATAATTCATAAGACGAATGTTTATTACTATCAACAGCCGGCTAGTTGTCGGAGTCTGTCGAATGTTACGACCGCAATGCTCGTAATAAAGAAGATTCTGATGATCCCTAATAATAATGGATGAAATGGCGCCGTATATCTTGAACTGGCCGCTTTTTTAAAATATTTGTTATAACAAAAAATTAGAATTGGTACTACATTCCTAGTAAAATTATTTCTTAAGCATTACCATTATACTCTATATTTCACTGCTAAATAAAACACCCTTTGATCAAAACCATGTAAGAGCCAAGATGTATTTACGAAGTGGATTAACCTAAACATCTGCCATCCAATATATAACTTCTGTCAAAATTTGAAACAAAAGAAATAATTAATTTGATTTTAAACTGGCACAGGCAAGTAACCTTGGTGTATTTGTGAAAAATGGAAAAAGTAGAATATCGTTCAGTGACAAAGTTTTTTCACAAGAAAGGGAAACATAATACAGAAATCAAAACCGAACTTGATGCTACTTATGGCCAGTCCGCAGCGTCGCTAGCAATAGTTAAATTTTGTAAAGCTGAATTTGTTCGTGGTCGTACGAGTGTTTTTGATGATGACCATCCAGGGCCCTCAAATGTCATCACTACACCAGAAATCGTGAACAAAATCCATGATATGATTATGACAAACGTCGAATGAAAATCCGTGACCTAGCAGAGGCTACAAATATATCAACTGAGCGTTACACGCCATCATATACAAACATTTGGATATGAAAAGCTTTCCGGGCGATGGGTACTGCGTTTACTCACTATCGAGCAAAAATGCACAAGTGTGACGGATTATCGAAAAGCTTTTGGCAAAGCTAAAACGTGATCTGAAGAAATTTTTTCATAGATAAGTCAGTCCTGATGAAACGTGGGTCCATTATTATACGGTGAAGACGAAGGAACAGTCAAAGCAGTGGAGAAAAGACGGCGAAGACGCATCACAAAAGGCAAAGACAACCCGATCGGCCGATAAAGTAATGGCGACTGTTTATCGAGATACGAATGGCATTATTCTTACTGATTACTTAGCAAAGGGTAAAACCATAACTGGTGATTACTACTCAGCATTATTGGACCCTTTCGGCGCAGAATTGAAGAATAAACGCCCTAGTTTGACTCGCAAAATAGTTCTCTCCCATCATAATAACGCACCCGGTCATAGAGCCACCGTCGTGGAGGCAAAATCGAACCAGGCTACATATTGGTCGACCACCCACCGTATTCACCAGATCTAGCTCATTGTGACTTGTGACAAGACTAAAAGCAATGGCTCGGAGGATGCCGTTCTGCAAGAAAACGATGAAGTGATGACCGAGACTTCCTACTATTTTGAAGAGTTCGAGCAAAATTATTATTCGGAAGGGATGAAGAAATTGGAAAGTCGCCTTGAAAAGTGCCTTAAAATGGGCCTAAACCTTAAAAGCGGGCTATGTTAAAAAATAAATGATAAAAAACAAAAATCGTGCGTTTTTTTACTTCGGCCAAATTTCGGTCAAACCACCCTCGTACAACGAGGGTGGTTTGACATTTTAAACGTCATGATGCTTGTCTCAGAGTAATAAAAAATTATTTAATTACCAAAAATTAATATAGTATGGTTTTATGATTTTAAAAATATATTTTATGCAAAAATTATTATTATTATTCTCACATTAAAGTCAGTACAATCAAACAACGGAGTAAAATTATAGCCGAACAATATTATTTGATACACATTTTCGCCCATTTGGTAATTTATAGTGCTATAAATTTGTAACTTCTGGTCGACAATATTTATATTGGCATTAAATGCAGAGCGGGTTGTGCTATAATTTTAGTGTTTAAATAATAATAGCTATTTACGGTCAACATTTATAAACCTCATATCGAATATTCAGTAAAAATTTTCGTATTAAAATTTGACTCTTTTCAATGAGTCCATCAAATATATTATAGTTACAGGTTTTGTTATTTTATTTATAATGTTTAATGGCATTAATATTGGGTTATTAGCATGATTAAATAGGTGTTTATTAAATTTATGCTTTGCACTAAATATTTAATTCTTTTTTTTTATTAGCAGAAGTTTTCAAAATGTGGATTTGAATCAATACAAACTTCTCAAAAATTCTAGTTTTAAAATATTGTTCGAACCACGTTCGAACCACTTATAAGTTAAAAACAACTCTTGCCAGCACTTTCATCCATTTCTTTTTTTCTTTATACTATAAATTTTTAAAGCAAACTTTATTTCCATTCTCTTTAAAAAATGCATGTTTTATCTCTGTAGAATTATCCGTCTTTTCAAAATTGACCCTAAATCTGCAATCTTCAGGATTTTTATGTCCTTCCTTGTTAACCAATTACAAAGGTTCCGATATTATGTACATAGTCTATTTATTATCCTAACCTAATGCGGGACCTAGAATCGGGTAATGAATATAAAGATAGTGATAGTTCTGAAAAAGAAAGAATGATACTAACGGGAGAAGATCGTAAGTATCAATCAGATTTGAAATTAGAACTTGCGAGCTTGCAATGTAGTAACTTAAGAATAATTTTATGTAGTTAACTGTTAATCATAATTTTATGCCAGAAAGCTTTATACTCCATAATGAAATTTAGGTAGATAGGTAGATAGATAGATAAAACCTTTATTGGAATAAAAAACAAACCGAAAATAATTCAAACTTATACCATATAAACAACAAACAGTACAAATTAAATTAGTCTCTTATTATTAAAGGCCATCGGCAGAAGGCAAGGCTTTTAATTACATATTACTCACTTATCATTCCCTATCAAATTCTTCCCTTTACTTTCTTTTGTTTATTTCCTCCAAAATTCTCTTCATTAACTCTAAACCTTTTCCCTCCATCCATAAGCTTAGCCTCCAGTTATCACACAATTGCCTTTCTCTATCCAACCACCTTATCCCATCACATTCCCTTACCCAGTGGCTCCACATGTCCTGTTCCCTGCCACATATTCTACACATTCTTTCTTGTTCATTCATCCAAAATTTATGCCGATAATCCTCAATTGGGAGAACCTATACTAGAAGATTTTTACTACCATCGAAAAATGTTGTCGCTAGTACATTCTGCAGTACATTACAAATAAAAGGCATAAATACGGCATAAAGCTGTACATGCTGCTGTGTCAACCTACTGGAATGGTTGTACAATTTTTGGTTTATTCAGATGCCAAGGACACAGTAATTGGTGCCAAAGGACATTCATCAAAGGTCGTTATTTCAAATGACAGTGTGCACATAATTTTAACTGAAGAATTGGAAATGAAAAAATATTCGGCGCCTTGAATGCCGCGGTTACTCAAATCAGAACAAAAACTGAATCATTTAAATGTTTATCGCGACCTTTTGGCACGTTTTAATCCGAAGGACTTTTTACAAATTGGCATAATAGTCGCCATTTATTATTTTTACGCTATTGTATAGGAAGGAAGTCGATCAAACTTGGGTCCACCATTAAAGAACCGTCCAAGATGTACACACAAAGGTTCTCCGCCACCAAAAATGGCATTATCAGTTTTGTCAGCAGCAAAGGTTTTGACAACTGTGTTTTGGGATTCTCATTTTTTTTTATAATAAATATAGTATTTATAGTAAAAATACCAGAATTATTTTGGTCGATTACTTAGAAAAGGGGAAAATAATAAATGGCGACTATTATGCCAATTTGTTGGAACAATTAAGCGACAAAATCAAAGAGAAACGGCCTCATTTGGCAAGGAAGAAAGTGCTTTTCCTTCAGGAGAACACACCTGCCCACAAGTCTGCGATTGCATTGGCCAAAATTAATGAATTGGGATTTGAATTAGTGCCTCATTCGTCCTATTCCCCTTTGACTCCCAGCGATTATCATCCTATTTCCACATTTCAAAAAATGGCTCGGCGGTAAGATATTTACATCAGATTCCGTGGTAATCGCTGCTATAAATAGCTATTTTGAGGACTTGAATTCATCGACCTACAATGAAGGCAATACTAATTTGGAATACCGTTGGAATAAGTGTTTTGAGCAAGCAGGAGACTATATTGAATAATAAAACGTTTTTTGTCAAAAAAACCTTCCGTTTTCTTTGTTAGGCCACGTAATTACCGAACAATCCTCCTATTGCTTGAGATTTAATTTTAGTACTTATAATGAAAGACTTGCATTTTAAAATTTTTCTTTTTCAACTGTTCTACGTTGACATTCAACAGATCCAGATTTGAATTTTTCTCTTACTAAAGTTGCATTTTTTGAACTTCTTGGACGATTTTTTGGTAAGGGGCCAAAATTACTTTAAACAGTATTAACCCTTTCATCATCCTCCATTGAGTTGACCCTGATATGGTTTTCGTTCTTAAATAATGATATGGGACAGCTGTGGCTAAAATAACTTTATCAACTGTGTTTAATTTACACTCAAAGGGTCTTTTGTAGGCACGAAATCTTGATGATAGTATTCCAAACGCACATTCTCGAGTTTGACGGCACGTGATATTCTGTAGTTATAAACTTTATTTTCATAGTTATTAGTTACGTCATTTTTGTATACGGGCGCATTAAATTAGACATGGGTAGAAATGCTTCATCGCCAATAAACATATATGGGGTCATTCTTCCTGTCCAGGCAATAGTGAGTTGAGGCAATTCAAGAGTTGCATTAAGCAACATTTTCCAAGGTAGGAATTAGAAAAAATTCCACCATCATTAAATCTTCCCTAACTTTCAACATCTACATTTATAAAATGATAGTGAGCGCCCACTGTTGCCATTAAAATGACAGAACAATCTTATATGTAATTAAAAAAGAAAAACTACTTCTTAATGGTTGTATAATGGCCACATGTTTGCCGTCAATTATTCCGACGCAGTAATACACCTGCCACTTCCTCTCAAAATCGAATGCAACACTTTCCCATATTTCCATTGTCGGTACAGGCAAAAAGATAGGTTGTAAACGAAGCCATATTGCGTTGCTCACCAGGGAAGTAATGTTTGATACAGTTCTTTTGCCCATTCTGTATCTCAACGTTTAAACATACCCCCAGTTGCAAAATATCTGAAAAAATGAACAAGATTTTTAACTTTATTATTTATTTACTATTATTATTTTTGTGCTTTAGGTAAAACAGTAAAAGAGAAATGCCTAAAACTAAGGGAATGACATCGGGAGGCTCTAATAAGGCAAAAGAATTAGACAAGTGGAGATGCGACTGAACCTCAAAAGCAATGGACCTATCAGCTACTGATGGAATTTTTGTTGCCCCTTATGAAGAACAGACCAACTAAATCGAATATGGTTCACCATTCAACTAAGGGCAGTACTGAGGATAATCTGGACACTGGGCTAACCCAAAATGACGCTTTAACGTATGAAGATGACTATATTTGTAATTCATTCTGATAAACAACCTACATGAAAAAAGATGAAAAAACGCAGTGATGTGTTGCTTCAATACTTTGTAAAAAGTACTAAACAAAGGGCAAAAGGTCGTGACAAAATGAGGCAAATGTTATTTGAGAAAGAAAAATACCGTAATGACAAAGACGCCTTATTTCAATTTTTATGTCAATTTACACTACAACCAAAAGTCTTCCAATTTTATATCAATGGCAAATCCGAAACGATATTTTCGGAGTTGTTACAAACGCAGAAGAAGATTACGATTATGAAAGTTCAAGCTTGCCTCCCACATCTTCCGTTCGGAGTCCTATTTATATAACTTCAACCCCAGCTCTATGTGACTCCACTTCAACCTCCAGTTCTATGTCTACACCAGACACACATACTATTTTTTTAAATTTTATGATCTTGTCAATTTCAATAATTATTTTCTACTTTTTAAAAAATTTCTTTTATTTGCAATTTATGTATATGTGGTGCAGCATAAGGTTAAATACGGGTAGTTTTTCTC
Organism: Adranes taylori; assembly: GCA_009867245.2. NCBI lineage: Eukaryota > Metazoa > Arthropoda > Insecta > Coleoptera > Staphylinidae > Adranes > Adranes taylori. Next base: position 10,709 of record WYDF02217544.1, on the reverse strand, counting down.
GACTTCCAATCGGTTTTTGGGCGTTGGATTCTCCACGAGTTATGTCTAATTTTATGATTTCGTGTACTTCATCAAATTGTTCTCTGCTAAGCCTAAAATTGCATTTAAACACTTTTTCAGGAATGTTCTAAGATAGGTTAAATTCTATATGGGTACTTCTGTCACGTAAGTATGCATTGGTTCCGCTTTTGATTTTAAGATTATTTATTAAATACATTGAAACCAAATCTTCATCTTCTGATTCCAAATCGAGGACTAGATTTGATATTATTGTGTGTTGATTCATAACTCGTTATTTGCTGATTGGACTAACTTGATTGGCTTGGGTTCAATATGCGAAGACTCACTCATCCCATGCGTGTGGAAAGCATATAGGATGACCGTGTTCTGGAGTATGGGATGGAATGTGCTCTGCTGGACTGGGCTCAATTTGCGTTAGACCTGAGTCTTAAACGTGTGGATTAAAGACGTACAAACACGGAAAACTGTATACAAAGTTATCATTTTCAAAATGGTAGCCCACGAAAGAATATGACTTTCAGTCTGGTTCATTTCGCGCAAAGACGCCTGATGTACCCCCTTTCTCACATACGCGCACAAAATTTTTAACCATTTACAAGGAACAATGCAATTTTACGAAAGCAACAAGATCAAGAAAAGGTACAATATGAGTACAGTAAAAGTGCAGAGTCAATATCACAAAAAGCGTGGCCGTTTCAGTAGCAAAAGAGAGAGAGAGAGAGAGATAAATATAAGTGATTTGCCTAATGGAACAGTTCTGTCCGAGCGCAGTTAATAATCAATACGAAGAACTAAACTTTTAGAGAACAATTTCTGCTCTCTTTAAAGCAATTTCTGAAATCAATTCTTGATATTTTTAAAATAATGCAACATAAAAAATAACTGTCTCTCTATTAATTAGTCGAGAAATGTACAACGTTCTCTTGGTCCATAGTAAATGTGAACAGCAAGCTGATCCCCAAATTTTGGCAATCGTAACTCATCATTCTGCATTATTGCAGCAGCAGTGTATGGCCTAGTTTTTCAAGATAAAATTTATTCAGAATTTTAAAATCCGTCGTTTATCGGTTACATATCGAACATAATAAATAGGTCACTTCTATTTACGACCTTATTATAGAATTGACCTCATTAATCGATTTATGAAATTAGTTTAATTTCCTGAGTTTCAGACGATGGACAAAGTTGTCATTCTTTAAAAAAGTTGTTTGGAACTTACGCGATCATAACGTGATTAATTAGATTAGACTAGCCTGCGATGGTTTTGTTTTTTAACGTTTGATGATTGATTCCAATGTATCTTGGTGCGCTGAACCCGAAAATAATATTAGTTTCTTCCCATCACGTCAGAATTTTTTGCAAATCGCAATTTACCAAATGTAGTATATGTCGAAAAATATCACATATATGAGACTAAATGACAGAGTGAAATAGGTTCGTTTCGTATAAAACGTATTATTTTGCGGTTTATAATAGACATAATATAAAAGAATATAGAAAATACAAAACTCACGATTTAAGTCGCTGTGTCAACGTCTCTTTGGACCAGCTGCGATATGTTTTAGGCTTCCCGTGCATTTGTTCTTCTGGGATAATCTCGGTGCAATATCCATCAATAGTCCGTCGTCATTGTAGTATTCCGTCTTCCTTGGTAACGTTTTTCCATTTCTTTGACGTCCTGATGGAATCTCTCACCACCCATCTCTTTACTAAGAGCACCCGGATTCTCAGGAAAGTAGTCGAAATATGAATGTAGGAAATGAACCTTCAAACTAATGGAACAGCCTAAAGTTTGGTACTTCTGCAGCATTGTCTCAACGCCAGATTTGAAATTCGAATCCTTCTTGTTGCCCCGAAACTTGGTTACTACGTCTTTAAAGGCGACCCACGCTTATTTTTCAGCAACTTTCATTTGTTTTCCAGAAATTTCATCTGTGCAAGGCTTTCTAATGTTCGGACCCGTAAAGATACCCTATTTTAGTTTTGCGCTTAACAAGGTTGGAAATTTGTTATAAATGTACTAGAAACATTTACCGTCTTCTGGTAAGGCTTTTACAAATTGCTTCATTAAGCCTAACTTAATATGTAGAACGTTAAGGAGAATATTCGCGTCGACACGATGAGAGGTTCTTGGAGTACGTTCTTTACTCCAGGTTCCAATGACGCCCATTGTGGCCAACCTTTCTGTGCCTAATGATTTTCCCTGTGTCTGCTATCCCACTCACATAAAAAACAAGGAAACTTTGTGTACCCGCCTTGCTGTCCAAGTATCGTCGATATTACTCTGAGATCACCACACATGATGCACTTATGATCACCATACTTAATTTTCTGGATATTGACGCATACCTGTTTTCGTTGTGAAGCAGGATAACTTTAAGCCTTCGTTTCGACGAACCAATGTATGGTCTCCAATCACTGTTTTCGTACGGAATGTTGAATGCTTTCGTAAGGATTGTTAAGCAGTCCACACGCATCATTGCAGAATACTAAGCCTCCTTCTTGCGAAAAGTATGGAATGAAATCTTTTTCTCTGTACCTGAACCAGGAAAACGAAACGCCAGCTGCGATCAAATTCCTATCTTTAAGCCGTTAACTAAGCAATTCTGGAGCGTCTTTGGTCAGATGTAAGTCGCGAATCAAATCGTACGTACTCTACTTCGTTACGTTCGCTTTCTTCACTTTATTGAACTTATGAAACTTCTAGTTCAGGTAAATGTTCAGGTTGCATAGGCACTGATACATTTGGACTATGAGGGACAGGAGGTAAAGCCGACGGCAGATTTGGATAGAGGATGTTCTTTTCATTCTTTACATTGAAACCGTGAACACCGGTTGAACAAAAGTATCAATCATCACAATGATTTTGTGGCTTTCGCCAGACCATTGGAATGCCAAATCTGACAATGTTGTTCAACCTTTGACCACCGTCTCCGTCCTTCAACACACGTACAGCAAACATAGTCGAGTGCCCACATTTTGTCTTGGTCTCCTACTTTTACACCGAAATACGCGAGACACGTGACAGACGATTGATGTTATATGTCTGTTTTGTCTTGACACCATTAACTCACCACAAATGTAACAAAAGGAATCTTTAGACTTTTACAGCCTTTTGGCGTCATTTCGAACACTGTATGGTGGCTTTTTACCGTATATCCGCAGCATAAACACTTTTGATCGCGAAGGATACGTAGTAACAGTTGACTCAACATTGATTGCCAGCTGAGATGTAACGTTTAATGAAGAAAGTGCTGTCATCTGTCGGTTTATGATGTCAATGATTCGTTTTCATCATAAACCGACAGATGGCTGCATTTCCAATGTATTTAAATCTGTCATTAGTTCTTATAGTTGTGATTTTTTTTTCGATATATAACACAGAAATAAATTTCTTTCAAATTGTCAAAGCTATGCTAAATGTATTATATATATCCACTTCGTTAAATCAAAATAATTTTTGATCCATGTCGAATTTAATATATTATATGTCTACAAAATTATTATTATGATGATATGGTAATGTGTTTTAATTTGATTACCTTTAATATTCAAGAGAGATAATATCAGACATGTAATTTTATTTGCCTTAAAGCAAACAATTTGTTATAATAAACAACTGAATAATTTTCAGTTATATAAATATGTAAAAACATGAGACGATGAAAATGTATCCCACATACATTGGCAATAATTCACGTCAATATCATGTTGAAAGTAATTGATTAATACATAATTTTTGATGTAATTTGGTGTACTACGTTGTAAATCACTAACTAATTTGAATTTCGGTGGGTCTGGCCTTCAGTCAAATTTATAAGCACTCCCAAAGAAGTTAATTTCCTTATATAAGTCATTATTTATGAATATGTGTATTCATCTCTCAACAGAGACGTATATAGATGTATAACGCAAGGATTAAGCGCGTCACAAACAAAACGCATTTCTCAAATCTGGTTACTTGATTGGAGTGGAATTTTGATAATATACTAGCGATATCACAATTATCGATCTTATCAAACAAATTGGATATGATTCATTTATAAGCAATGACAGTAATATTTAACTGGACTCTGATTTCATATATCCTCAATTTCTAAAAAAAAAAACTACGTGAAAGACCCATGTAAATATTTCAATACAAAAAACTATTTGATAAATTTGTCCCAAGTAGATTAATTTCAGTAATATATGATATTAATGCCCTGCATCTTTTTGTCTCGATTCAGTGCTTAGGAACTCATGTCGCGATTAGGAACTCATTATTTTTGTACACCGATCCTAGATTGTAATCTAGATCTAGTTACTACTGGAACGTGGCATCCAACGAGCGCCAAAAATAACATTTATAATAAAACATAAATTCAAAAATGTTTATTCACATTGTTATCAGCACGCTGATATACGAAGATGGTGAAGCTTCAGGCCTTACTGATTACAAAGTGTCTGAGAACTCTTTAATTGCCTCCACTCTTAGCACTTCTTATCCCATCTGAGCACATGGAACTTATCCATGTGCAATCCTACAACCTAGAAGATGTTTAACTAAATAAATACTTAAGCCCTCTGAAAATAATTCTATTACATTTGTAGCAGACCCCTCAGAACAATATCGGCTTCAGAATTTATTTGAAGACTTCATATACAATAATCTTTTTTGGGTATATGGTATATTACATTGCGCCTCATACGATCTTCCAAATTGTGTCTGACTTACCAATTCTTTGGCCTTGATCAAGACTGTTGGTATGGTATCAATATCATAGCTGTTGTATTACAAAAATCATCGTATCTTTCATGATTCCATTGAGTATACCTGCCAATTTAATAGAATAGTGTTGATATTAATATTTTAATTCGCTTGATATTTAGTGAATTTGCCTGTATTCCAATACTATTATCGCTTGATCTAGAAAATGTTATAAATATCATCTGCCTTTATCTAAATCACCACAATATCTGATTTCTAGAGGGCCATTTATCGCTTTCGAAGAAGTTGTTATGGCGCAGATACTTAATTTTAACTTTCACCGGATATGCGGAAAAAATATAAATTAGAGCCTTTTGTTGAGACTTGCTCAAAGTTTCTTGTTGAGGCCGAAGATGCCGCCATGTTTTGGATTCTATATAAGCCACCTTTTCAACTTTGATGTTGAAAAGGTGCCACCTATATTAATCAAGTCTATGCGACCACTTTCCAATAAGTTGGAAGAAAAGCGTCTGATATCTGGGATTATTATTTTATTCGATAGGAAAGCATGATAAGGAACGTAAAAAGATAATGAGTAAATAGTGCTACTTTTTCTTATGAATTAGAACATTTATTTAAAATAATAACTACGTAATACCAACAAACAAGTTGACAACACAATTTAATTGCAACAGATATCGCTAAAATGCGGCTAGTTTAAGATGTATGAACCGTTTCACCCATTATTATAAGGGATCATCAGCATCTTCTTTATTAGAATCATCCTCTCGCAACAATTTTTTTTCAAACTAGGATACTGGTGCCTACGCCACTAGCCGGTTGTTTGCTTGAAATTAAAATTCGTCATATTAATTACTAATATACAGAAGCAGCTGGCACTACACTGTAGGAAATTGATTGTTTTTAATTATTATAATTTGTAGATATTACAGCACGCTAAATGAGACGTAGGTGAATTAAGGCATCATTGACCATCTCAACCAACGAGATTTTAAGTACAATGAAAATAGTGAAGATATGTGAACATTATAAGTGCTTTGTTCGCATTTTTTGGCTCGATGATAGCAGTTAAAGTTTGTTTTAAAATACTCGTAATAGTATAGCAGCTGTTTTTAGGAAAAGAGTGTCATTTACACGCTACTTGACAAATGTTACTTTACATCTGAATTAGAAATCGCATCTTTATTATAAATAATCAGTCATATTTAAATTCTATAATAGTATTGTTGTAAATAATAAATAAATGATTTATGCATGTATTGCAAAAATGACTGCATTTTGTGTACCTAATTAAACCTTTAGCCATATATGAACGTGGTCGTTTCTTAATTAATCACACTTTAGTGTGCCACGAGCAATCTGACATAGTACCAAAAAATGCAAGCTAATATTTTCTACTAGTTTGAACATATCTTATTTAGATTATTACACGAATGAAATTTAATAATCTTTGAGCATAATAATAGTGTGTCACCTTGCGTTATCAAATATTATTATTACTACAATTTATGCAAGAAGTTTTCTCCCTAAACTTACAATTTTTGAACTATATTTTCTCAGAGGAATTCTTTATTAATTGGTGCAAAGGCTTTCTTTATTAATGGGGTAGTACGTAATGTGTTCAGTGTAATAAATATAATATATAAAATCATGTAATAAAATATATATGAAATTCTAAAATATATAAAATGTTTCATTAAAAGTAAAAAGATTTAATTCAGAATATAAAATAATGTTACCTTTAAGAGTTATAACTATTTGCTAAGTTAGTTAATTATTTTGAAAACTGTATATTGACGTTTAGTAAGTTTAAATATGTTATCGGCTAGCCTCTTCAGAATCGACAAATGAATAAAACCACAAATATACAAACGTCACCAACTAATTTAACAATCAACAAATCAATGGCTTTGCAGTGCGCTGCATCTCAAGGAAACGGTGTAGGAGCCGACTGATTTAAAACCATACAAACAACGTTTCGCATTTTAATGTGTTAGAGAAACTAGTAGAGAAATGAGATGGAGAATACATATTGCGCACATTTTATGACCTTCGTTTTCAGTCTTTTCTTCAAGTAGAATGAGAACACATATCAAAAGGGATTAAGAAGATTTATAGCCTCTTGCTATAAGCAGGCGTTTTTCGCATTTTTTGTGTGCGTTCATTGAATGTAGAATACGAGGAAAATATGGTGTATATCAAGAGAGAGCGATATGTTTGTTCAGTTTTATGGTCTCTTTTCGCGCCCAATTTTTTCTATTATAGAATTTCGCTTCGCGCGATATTAGATTTGGAATAAACAACTTACTGAGTTTGTTGAAGTCTACGCTCATTGCCCTGATCAGACGAAAGATTCTATGATCTCGGATTTTGCAACAAACAAGTCTTATTGGGATTATCAAAGTTTGCGCGACCTCGTCTGTAATCGTATTTTTGACAAACAAGTTTTAATGGGTTTAGTGAACTTTATGGGCGTAACCTACATCTAACTAGATTTTTCTATTATTTGTAATGGACATACGCCGTCTCGAATGCTTTCCACGTAAATGCTACCGCCGTCGGTCGATTGATTGGATATCACCCGCATTAAATGGAGGAATACAGCTCTTTGTTCGTTGGCGCGTCAAATTTGATTGGTGAGTTCCCTATCCTAGAAATATTGAGTCATAAAATCTTGGCAGGGATGTTATACGATATTACTCTTAGAAATTCGCAACGGTTAAACGGACGTCGCTGATTCGAGGAAAATTCTCCTATCCTAATGATTTTAGCACAAATTTCACCCTGTGACCAAACCTACCGCGGGTCGATGCCGGGCGCTAAAAATCTTGGTTTTCAAATAAAAAGCCTGATCCAAGCGACTTTCGACAAAACGGATTCTGGGTCTTGTTCGGGTAACTTCGAGCGAGCATTTCGCTCGTAATCAGCATAATACTCTAAAGGATGAATGACTAAATATTCGTGCCTAGAGTTAGCATATTCGCAAACAGGAATATATCTAGATATTTTTAAGTAAAGCGTCACCAACGCAACTCCGATTTAATGTTTCATCTACAAACATTAAATCAAAGTTTGTCAAAGTCAGTAGCACAAATTTCTATTGCAACCAAAAAAGATACATATTCCAATTCCCTTCCATGTATTTTAGCTACCAATGAGAAAACGAGGAAGCCGTCAACAGAATAAGAGAGACACCAAGCTACTAGCTCGCCAGATCGAACGAGACCGTATTCCAGAGCGACCCATTAAACAACGCTGCCCACGTACACCACATTACTGGAGAGATATCGCACCGTCTGCTCCAACAACACCGACCAATTCACCGCCGAGTCAAGCAGAAGCTCCGTGGACTCCATATGGTTTACCCCTACCGCTGACAGCGCCTGGATACGTTTCGCTACCGCATCACCAATTTAACCGCAAACCATATTTACGTCACAAATTACATCTTTCTTAATAACAAATTTATCATATGTTATATCGACAATTTTTATCATTGAATTTTTGCTAAATATAACCGAAGGCAGCGTTAATATTTCTGTTTTATAATTAGAATCAAACTTCTTTGCCAGTTCAACATAACGAACGCGATTTAATTCATTTTTACGTATTTTAAAACAATAAAATGAAGGTTAAGCTCAAACACACAAAAATTAACGCTTGCCTTCTGCGAAATCTATTGTTTTGTATTGCACTCCTTATTCACCTATTTATAAAAATAATCAGCATAGCTATTAAATGGGCCGTATTCAGTAAATCGGATCGACTAGAAAAATGATATAAATCGAGTTTCATGTAAGAGCTTTTATGTTCTAGAAAAATTATCGTCCAGGCATAAAACTTTATTCCATTAAAAAAATAATAGTTCACGCTATAACCTATAAGAAATTGGCTTAAATAATGAAAGGTAAGGGCAAATGAGCAGTTATGACATATGTGATAACCTTTATCAGTTCCCTCTACTTTCAGATTGTATCAATGCATTCGCTATTGAAAACCAGCACTCTCCGCTCAGGGCACCATCTTCGGCTGACAAGCCAATTTGAATATCATTTATATGACTTTGACATGCCTATGATTTTATGCCTATATTATTAAAGAGTTCTGATGGAGGGAATCTATTAGGGTGCTAGATGATACAAACTATCAGTAATAATGCAATTAGGGACTTACACAATTAAAGTTCCCCAATTTTTGCAATTACCACACAGATCCTTTCTTGTAATAGCATACGCGCTAAACACGAAGATATTAATTTAAATTCTTTTAAGAAACGCTGTTAAGAAACGCAACTATTTATTAAGTGAGTTAATCATTTAGTAAACTGCGTATTGACATTTAGGAAGTTCAAATCAAACTAACTAACTCTGTTAAAAAATAGGTATACTTCTTAAAAGTTAAACCATCTATTATCACAATACCATAAAACCATCATATTCTTATTAAAAATCTTCGTGCTTAGCGCGCATGGTATTACTAAAGACGATCTAGGTATAGTAATTGCAAAAATTAGAGAAATTAATTGTCCCTAATAGTCCGCAATTGCATAATTCTTAATAGTTTGGATGTTATGCCAACCAAATAGATTGCCGTAAGTCATATAAAAATTTTCAAATTGGCTTGCCTTCCAAAGGTGGTGCACTAAGCGGAGCGTTCGTTTTAATTAACGGATGCAATGTTGTGAGGTGAAACCAGAGAGTGGTAATGAAGGCTATCATCAATGCTAGAAATGTGCATCAACTCATACCTTCCAATTTTTTAAACCAATGTGAACTTCCTAAACGTCAATATGCAGATTTTTAAATAATTTACTGACGTAAATACATTTTCTACTTAATATAGTCATATCGTTTTTGACATTATCACGGAGTATAAGACCATCATACTTATCCTCCTGAAATTCCCTGTTACTATAAAGAATCAACAATTATAGTATTTAGGGTTAACTAAACAACATTATCCTAACCTATAAATTGCCTACCCATGAATCACCCGGTCCCCAAATTTGCCTGTCCGCTTTGCCGCGGCCTATGGCCGCTCTTGACTTAATAATTCACCGTATTTGCCTACGTCGCGGACAGCTGCGCTATCCGGTATGGCATGGACTACGACCCCTCTTGACTCTCTCTTCGGCTTATATCAAAAAGAGTAATTTCTAAAGGTATAGTGTCCTGGTCTTATGAATTTGCCCGTTTTGGCGCGATCTGCTGCCGTTTGTGACTTAATTTTTCTCCACTACCGCTTTTGAGTCACTTTTTCTTCGTGTCCGCTTTGCGTATAATTGCTGTCCTTGGGTCTTATACTTGTTACACATATTTTATTTTATCAACCTTCAAAGTGTCAGTGTATATTTTATAGTTCCTGAAATATATCATAAAGTTTGTAAAAATTTTAATTTGGAAACGTCACCTCTATACCAATTGCAGGGATGAATTTTAAAACTCAACTTATCAATAAAATAATCATTTTCAACCTCTCCCAAAATTATAATGTGCACCTGCCACTGATAACAACATCTATTCAATTTCGAATGCAGTTTATATGTCTCATACAACGTAAAATAATTTTTCCAGTAACTTTGAAATTAATTTTTTTTATATGAAAAATTGTTCCTTGTGACTTTGAATTGCGTATTAACGGATTGTAGTAGTTTAAATACAAGAGACGTACTAAGGTGAAATAGAAAAAAATGTCAAAACATGTATCCTATATCTTTCATATACCTATATGTATTACATACTTATATGGTATCTTCTTCTTATTGCGCCGGCTCCTTTCGAAGGTTGGCGATCTAACTGGCAATAATTACTCGTCAAACAGATGCTCTAAAGATTTCGCATGATGTTTTACTGAGACATCGGCGTAGGTCCTTGAGCCAGGAGTTCCTATTGGGAAGCCTGTCTTCTCCTTATTGACCTTTTCCCCTGAATTTTTCCCTCGATGATCAACCGAAGTATTTCATATCTATCTCCTCTCA